>VZTH01016557.1:39605-120789 GCA_013397815.1 Aleadryas rufinucha | reverse complement strand
GGCGCGGTCTTAGTGCCCGCCCGCCGCCGCCGCCGCCCGGGACACCCGCCCCCCGCCGCCCCTCGCACAGCCCTGGCGCGCCTCAGTGGATCGCGCTAAGGCTGCGCTCCTGGCAGGGAGGAGCTCCCCCACGCACCCCAGGCCGTCAAAAATAACTACAAAAATAGGAAGCCCCCACCCCTATGCTGAATCCATGCCGCAGCGCCCTGCGCGCCCTCGCCGGCCAGCCGGGAACGAAAGAAGCACAAGCTCAGATTTATGCGTCTGCCCCAGAAGGGCAGACGCATACACTCCCCCAGAAGAAGCCTACACACATCCCGACATGTCCTCTTTTGCATTTTGATCCCAGCGCACCTGCTGCGGGTGCCGCCATCCCGCGGGAGTGGGCTCTCTGCCCTCCTGCCCGGCCGGGTCCAGCTTGCGGGGACAGGGGATGCAGCTGGGTATCCCCATGCGGGGGACACCATCCTGCAGATAGGCTGCCCCAAGCTCCTTGCTGTGCGCAGACACGCTTTTGGATGTTAGACTATGCATTGGGGCTGGCGGAGCATAGGGCAGAGACCCTAAGTCTAACCATCACCTGCTGAGCTGCTCTCGCAGCTAGGTCACACGGTGTTTATGTAGCCTTAATTTTGCCTTCCCGTCTCATCTGCCACTTGCTGATGTCTCCAGCTGAGCTCTTCCGACTCCAGCAGCATCTTGGATGTGCGTTGCAGTACGAGCCGAGCTAAAAGAGTGGTCCCAGCCCCCACTGAGCTTGCAGTCTTAAGGCAGGAGGAAAACAGTGTCAAGAAAGCCAGCCTAAGTGAGCGGGTCCAGCAAGGTCAGCACGCTCTTGACTCTCCTGGACTTTCAGTTCTCATTGACATGGAAGTCTTTAGTATCATTAAACCCAAGCACTAAGAAAATGAAAAAAGAGAGCCCTCAAGTATTGAGACATCAACAGCTAACCAGTCTGATGATCCTGCTTGCATTTTGACTACCACGTTCTTCAGAGTCAAGTTTTTCAGCATATTAGCCAGAAGGTCTGAAGACCTGCTCCCTTACACTGGCAGCTTCCTAAAGTTGGTGTCAGAGCTGGTGAGTGCACAGGATGAAGCTGAAGGTTATAAAATGTTATGACAAGTGCTCCTTTAGGGTTAGGGTGGCCATGGGGCTTCAGATGAGGTCGACTACTGCCTGCAGGGTTTCTGTCTACCTGGAAGCTCAGCTGCCAGCCAAACTCGCAAAGCATCCGTGTGGCATTCAGCCTTCATTCCAGAATGCAAGACATCAGCTAGAGGTTAAGTCACAGCAACACTTGAAAATCTACTGTAACAGTTTCAGGAAATACATTAACAGCTTGGAAATACTAAACTCTACTGGGATTCATATGAGTCTCAAAAACTCTTTGGGGACTTTTCCAAGTTTTCTGTAGCTCACAGAACTTCTGCATAGGTTAAACAATCTGCAGTGAATCTTGCTTCCTTTCCTGTCCTGCTCTACCTGAAAATTTCCTCTAGCATGTGACTATTTACAAGTTTATACTGAAGCTTGGGGTCACTTGGAAAATCTATGTGAACAATGGAAGAACATATAAAACCTTCTTGGCCTTGAGGAGTTTGAAAGACCTGCTTCTAGTAGGTTATATTGATTGCAGTCAAGAACAGTAAACAGAAACATATTGTCTGTTTTAAGGAGAAGTAACTTTCATGTAACCATTTTTGAAGCAATTTAATTAGTTCTACGTAAAAGCACAAACTTGAAGTGAAAGTAGGAAATGCCTCTAGGGAGAAAGGATGCGGGCAGAATGATGTGAGAGGGACTCAAGGGACAGGGAGTACGTTAGTCCCTCTGTGCTTGTTCGTGTGCATACTTCTATATTGTTGTGGTTTTTTATGGGGTGCCCATCTCATTCAGTAAGTGGATAGTTACTGAGCATTACTTTTTATTCCCTTTATTTAGCGTGTCTCCTAAGGCTGTGTAGAAGGTGTAGCAGGTAAATGAACATTTTCTTCCAGATATATGTTTATGCCATTTCTGTTTACGAAAGACCCTTTGGTTGAATAATGCAAGCAGCTTCATTCAGGATTTACAGATAACTCTCTAATCAGGTTGGCCACCTTACCATTATCATTTCTGCTACTAAGCAAATACTTTTCCCTCCGTGTCACAGTGTTAATTTATTGCAAAAACCATTAGGCTTCTATTGCTGTAAGAAGTAATTTTGAATAGTTTGTCTTGCTGATGTGTAGCTAGGTCTCAAACTCTTAGCAGCTGCTGGGAAATAAGATGCTATACTGCTGACAAGTCAACATAAAGTATAGTAAGTGGCAATGAGAGTTGACATTGTGATTTAAACATAACATCAATTACTAAAACACACAAAGACTTGAAGGAGGCCTGTGTGCTCAAGAGCTTATTTCCAGCTGTATCAATTAATGCATCAAAGGATTTAATCTCTCTGTCTGTGATTTTGCCATACTTGAAACAAAAGTGACATGCAATAATGGAAGCCATGGAAAACTCGGTTCTTCTATATACCCCATAATCTAGAAACAGTTCAGTGATGCTCTTGGATAAGGTAATGGGAGTATGAAGGTATGAAGAATGAATGGTCCTAACAAAGAGAAAGATTTCATCAAGTGCCAGCCAATGAACAAAAAATGGCCAAAGTGGACAGCCCAAGTCTACCTGGCAACTCAGGCCTGCAAATTGTTTGTGCCACTGCATTACTCCTGGTCTCAACCATGGGCCGCTGGGAAGCTGCCTGAATGGATGCCATGCTAAGTCTAAGCAAACCCTATGAACCAACTGTTGTACACAGGAAGTGTTAGCACATAATAAATTAATAGTAAGCACTAATCTGAATTGCAAGGTTACAAGGAAATTTAAAGCAGGATTATTATGTCATCTCGAAGGTCTGTAAAATAGTCTATGTCTCAATGTACTCCCTTCTGTCACGCTACAGTACCCAGGGACTTCAGCTTAATCACGTGCTTGGAAATCACCAGTGTGCTCTGAATCCACCTAGATCTGTGCTCTTCTGAAATATTTTTAGTGCAGCTCATGCCAGTTACCACAGAAAAGACAATGGGCAGGAGCAAGCTCCAGAGTGCGCTCTGGGGCCGGGCAGCAGCTCCTGGGTGCAGCCCTTGTGGGTAGCTCCGACGGAAATCTGCCCTTCCTCATTGTCAGGGCTATGGTTTAGATTGGCTCGATAAAAGCTTACTGTTATAAGTGGGGTAATTTTGTCTTTGTCTTCACATGGTTCACCTCCTCAGCCCCTCTCAGTATTTCCTTCACAGCCATAAGAACCAGGAGCATTCTTCAATTTGTGCTGAAGCTCTAGGCCATGGTTTGTGGCAAGAAGGAGGAAATCTCTGTGGGTTTGGATCACATGACGTCTTGTATATAAAGCACAATCCAACAACAAGACCTCCCTCATGACACCATTTCCATATAAATCACCGGATTTGTATCCGCTATCTTTGCACACACTAGTAGCAGTTCTAAGCATATCCCAGATGGTTTTCATTCATAGGCAAAAGACACAAGTCTTTTTCTGCATTATCTGCCAGTACATCTGCAGACCTGTGGAGTGCTTCATCCATACAAGCTTGGGGGACGCACAACAGTGTCCTTCCTTCCCTACAGCGTTGGGTAGGACAATATCAGTAAATGTGAGAGAAAATAAATTGACTTTTATTGCTCAGAGCTCAATAAAAAGAATCTGTTTTGTAAGGCAAGGAGGCAAGATGCAGAAGCAAAAGGCGAAAAGTTCAAATATGGGCACATAATTTTGGAGCTGGATGCCTGTGCTGAGCTACCTGTTTGCATTCTGAGGTCATGATAAAGGTCTATGGCAGAGATTGGAATAGGAACTGACTTACAGTATTTTATGTTAATCTGTATATTTTCTTGACATTCTTATGTATTACTTTTTAATTGAATGAAGTTAAAAATGGAAAATATGGTTAAAGTAATGGGGTCTGTGCAATCACATTCTAAAGACTATTTTAATTTTATGTTACAGTACAAAAGAGACACAGAAGCAGAAAACATGGCTTCATATGCCTAGTGCTGTTATTACAGGTGTCTGGGTAGGTATACACATATTTTGGGTGATGAGTGGAAAGATATAAACATAGCAACAAGTGCATGTACTTCAATTTTAACTGCACATGCTTTGTTATAGTTTGGATTTCTTGAAAGCCTGTTTCTGCATATTTCATGATTTTGGAAAGTGAGCAAAAAGCCAACAGGTGCTTTGATAAAGTGGCCACAGAACAAAATACTGGGCACCCTGAATATCTTGTGTTTGGGTTTTTTTCTTCATGATTTCACCCTCTAGCAGTGAGATTGCCTGCCAGCTGTGATTAGGAAAGTGTCATCAAGCAGGCCTGGACTCTTCAGCTGCTTCTGCTCTGTGCAAGTTTAACTGCTTC
Source organism: Aleadryas rufinucha (assembly GCA_013397815.1). NCBI lineage: Eukaryota > Metazoa > Chordata > Aves > Passeriformes > Aleadryas > Aleadryas rufinucha. Next base: position 116,362 of record VZTH01016557.1, on the reverse strand, counting down.
CAGAGCCAGCACAACTGATACTGCTATCACTCCTGAAAAAATCAGTTCACTCCCTTCCGTAAAAAAACCCCTGATAATGCAACACTGGCATTGCCAAACGCCTTATAGGCTCTATCCCAATTGTTTCAGCTTGCAGTACAAACAGATTGCGGTTCTGCTGCAGGGTTTTGTGCTGTATCTTGCAGTGCCTCTGGAAAGACCTCCTGGTCTCGGCAGGGACTAGATGTGGTGGCACACTTGCTGTCTGAGGTAATGGAGTCAACAATGGGATTTGGAAATGGTGCCCACTTGCTGCCTATTTGAAGATGAAAATTATCACTTGAGCTCCTTCCCAGCAGGAACAGGATTAATTCCTGTTAATTATTGCTTAACTGTTAGGGTTATGATTACTTACTACTGTTATTAGATCAAATGTGAATGTGCTACACAAGTGCCATGTAGAGATTATTAAAATGAAGGACAGGACTAAGTCATAGTTATGCTGCATAATCTTCCTGCTGCTGATGAGATCATAGAGGTATGCACAAAGGCTCACTGATTAGAAAGAGGAAAAAGAAGGTCTCGCTCTTCCAGGTAATAATGAGACATTTAACCATACAAATATTGGATTGTATTCACTTTTAGGGATTTATCAAAAAACTAATGGTGCCTCAAATACTGCTTAGGCTGATTCTTCAAGACTGAAAATGGGAAATGATTGCTGAGCTTTTCTCTTGTTCTTTCACTTCATCAGTCGGACTAAACCCTGCAGTCAATGAGGAAGGGGGTACAAAAGATGAAGAAATCTTTATAGTCACCTTCTTTAAAACCTTTAGCTCTCAATAGCAGTCACTTGCTCTGTGCCATCTGGAATCTGTGCAAAAACAGTATATAAAAGAACTTTATGTTGCATTTTAGAGATGCATGCACTTTAAAGTACAAGAAAGAAATGTTTTATAGAAACAGATGCACAGATAAGCTGTTTTTAAAGGGCTGCTTTTAATTTCTAAGCACATCTTTGAACATCTTCTGTATATGTATTTTTCGGCCTCATAAATGCTTTTTGTTGGCATAAAAAAGTGGTCTATGATAGCATTAGCTTGACTACATGAAGAAAGAAGAACAAATTATGATGATAACAAAACTACAAGGATTTTTGTAGAGAGTCGGTGGGGTCAAGGGTAAGTTTTCATAGCCAGCTGTATGTTAAATCTGCTGTCACTGTTTCAGAGGTATGGGGAAGTCTGTGGGCAGGCTCTGCCCCTACTGCTCAAGGATTGGATTATCCTGTATCCCAGCAGTTTCATCAGTGTAGCTGGAACTACGCTATGTCATGGCTGAGGACCCTTAATATTAGTCACTTCAGTCTCAACTCATTTTCAGAGAGGTGTTTCAGTTTGAGATGTCCTCCAGTATTCTTCTTGGCCTCCAGCAGCTGTTCCCCTAAATCCCATGCCCTCTGTACCAGCCCCAGAAATGTGCTGGATACCCTAGCCTACCTACCTATGGAAGCAGTCACCTGCAGTTGGGTACATAACCATGCCTGTGTGCCTCAAGCTGTTTGCATTCCAACAGAAGAGCCACAGGAATGCCAGTCGTTTGGAGGATGAATGCTATTTGGGGAGTGTTCCAAAATATCAGGTCATCTTGCTCTCTGCACTCCATCCGATTGCCACACTGGCAGGAAGAGACTGCCTGGGTGGAAGGGCTGAGCCAGCCTGGTTGCCACAGAAGGGGAGTTTCTGCTCCTTGCTCTCCCACTGGTCTTGTGTTCCCCCTGGTTCTGCACCCTTGGCACTCCCCTGGCCCCTCCATCAGCTTATGCAGCTCACTACAGTGGATGGGTAATTCATGTAAAAACAAAGTAACTAGCTTGTGCAGTGAATTGTGATGGCTCCCTGAAAGGTCAGTCAGTCCTGGCTCATAGGGTGAATAGTGTGCTTGGTGGTGTAGCTGGAATTGGGGTGCTCCCTTGCACTCTCTCAGAGGGGCTAGTCAAGCCAGCAAGTTGTAGTGGCCAACTCTTCAAACAATTCCAGGGGCTGTGGGATGGGCAGGGAAGAAAGACCACCTGCTAAGTATGGCAAGGGTGCTAAAGTGTGATGTGTCAGTTCTCTTTGGGTTTTATGTATTACTGAGCAGGCTGGTTGTTTCTCAGTTTCAGCTATCTGCTCCTTTTAATCTTGTTTTACTGCTTCAGTGGTCATCTATCTACCAATCTATAAACTGGGAAATGCATATTGCTACAGCCAGGTGTTGTCCAAGGGTAAGCCCGCAGCATTGCAAGCTTACAGCAGAAACAACTGCTCACTCAGAGAAGCAGAGTGCTTGAAATAGATTAGCCCTGGGCCAACTATTCTGATCAGAAAGGAGTAGGTTCAGGTTTGCTCAGCTTAATTAACTTGTTCTCATTGTGGGTGAGGGCTCTGTTTAAACTTTGGCTCCCAATTGGAAATGAGGGGTTTCAGAGTTCCAGTACAAGGGCCATGCATAAGTTGTCACATGGACATAAGGTAGGACATTAATATATCAGTTTAAGTAATATTGAGTATGAAAAAAGAGTGATAAAATCTGGAACTATGGGGGCTTTTTTCAGCATTTTTTAAAGTACAGATATCGGGAAAGATCTTTCCAGGGATAAGGATTGCCTTCCCATAGGAAGATACAGAAATATACCACTGTCTTTGATCCCAAGATCCTTTTTCCAGTCATCTCTCTCTCCCTTTTCCAGGACAGTCCAAAGGAGGGAGATGAATTTTCCAGCATGCTTATATGACTATTGGATGAAGGTTTGAATATGCATAGGTCAGATATGAGCACTGATCAGCACGAGGAACAGACCAGAGGAAGATTCTTTGCATTTCCATGTGGGGGTCTTCACTAGCTTCTTAAGGAAGGACAGCAAAATCAATGTATTTCCTATCTGAGCCCCTCATCTGTTCAAATCAACACCCAGAAGACAAGAAATTTCATCACTTGCTTCTTATAACTTGTGTCGTAGCATGGTCTCTGAAGGTCACAGTGCTGATTCTTTATTACAGGAATCAACAGAATATTTGTTGGGCTTCAGCCAGGCCCCAGAAGCAGGCATGCACAAACACAGTTTATGGTTATACCACAAAACTGTGAACTTAAAGAGTTTTATTCATTAACCCTAAAGGGGTCAATGGCAGCATTTCCAAGATGCTTCTGACAAGTCAGTGCTCTGCTTCATTTTCTCTCCAGAGCAAAACTCTCCCATCACAGCTGATATAGAAGGCTAAATTCATCATTGAGTTTTATAAGTAGGGGGAGCCTTAGAAGGGAAGTGTTATTTTACATACAAAGCATAATTGTTATGTTGCTTATCTGTTACATATGTTGTCCACATAGTTAAAATGTACCCTATTCATACTGTTCATAGTGTAAATGCTTGTCTGTGATTTATGGTAACCAGTGAAGAAAGACCTGGATGCCATAGTGATGTAGCTAGCTGTTAATTGCTGCATTCAGGTTGTATCATATGACAATTGCACTTGCCATGATGCTCTACTGGGACAAACAGAAAACTCAAGTGTGCTTTTAATCATGCCGCAGAGGGAGAGCCCTGACTGGGGAGAACACAGAGCTAAAATGAACAGTGGGAGACATCACAGGAAGAAGGGGTCCCTGAGCTCTCCCTCGCACGAGGAAGGCACATCTCCTGATTTGTCAGTCCCTGAAGGACGTATATCACTTTCTCTGCACGTGTTGGCTGAAAAGGAGGAATGCCCTCCCTTTGCTTTTTTTTCCACTCTGCACAGGCTAATAGAGGGGAAAGGAAGCAGACCTGTCCAAGCTTGGAGAGGAGGGGCCTCCATGCCTCACTTCACCTCAGGCCCATGGCTCACTGCTGAACTAGGTAGATGAGCTAGTTACAAGTTAGAGCTGGTGGGTTTTCTGTTTCTTGCAAGGCAACCACCTTGCTAACCAGGTAACTCCCAGATTAGTGGAAGGTTTTTACAAATACAGAACGAGGGACAAATTTTCATCTCAGTCATAAATCCTGACCTTGCATCAGTTACCCCTGAATCTAGTACCTGAGTTTAGTGGGAAGAAGTGGTAAACCTCAGCTGGCAGCTCAGGAAGCCTGCCTGATGTACATATCCAAAATAAGATCAAATATAACATTGGGGGGAAAAAAAAAAAAAAAAAGCAATGTTCTGGCTGTGCTGCCTTCCTTTCCTTCCTTTCACCTGCCCAGACCAGGTGCTCATGTGCTCTGGTGCTAAAAGCAGATGCTGTGCCTCCCTTGAAAGTGGCAGGGACAAGGGTGTTTTTAAAAGAGGACCCCAGCACCTCTTAGAGTGCATCTGGGGTTAGCAGGAACCAGTTCTGCTGAGTGTTGAGACATCACCAGCCATGTGAAGTTCAACAAGGGAAAGGGATTCGGCACCTGGGATGTACATACAGACTGCGGAACGAGAGGCTGGAGAGCAGCTCTGCAGAAAGGGACCTGGCGGTCCTGGTCCAAGGCAAGTTGAATGTCAGTCAGCAGTGCCCTGGCAGCCAGGAGGGCCAGCCCTGTCCTGGGGGGCATCAGGCACAGCATCGCCAGCCAGGCAAGGGAGGGGATTGTCCCGCTCTGCTCTGCACTGGGGCGGCCTCACCTCAAGTGCTGGGGGCAGCTCTGGGTGCCACATTGTAGGAAAGACATTGAGCTGTTAGAGAGTGTCCCAAGGAGGGCCATGGGGATGGTGAGGGGCCTTCAGGAGAAGCCTTATGAGGAATGGCTGAGGTCACTTGGTTTGTTCAGCCTGGAGAAGAGGAGACAGAGGGGAAACCTCATTGTCGTCTACAACTTGCTTGTGAGGGGAAGAGGAAGGGCAGACACTGATCTCTTCTCTGTGGTGACCACTGACAGGACCTGAGGGAATGGCCTGAAGTTGTGTCAGGGGAGGTTTAGGTTTGATATTAGGAAAGCGTTCTTCACCCCGCGGGTGTTTGGGCACTGGAACAGACTCCCGAGGGAAGTGGTCACAGCACCAAGCCTGACAGAGTTCAAGAAGCAAGTAAGAGAGTGCTCTTGGGCACATGGTGTCAGTCTTGGGGATGCCTCTGTGCAGGGCTGGGAGTTGGTCTCGAGGATCCTTGTGGGTCTCTTCCAGCTCAGCAGATTCTGTGATTCTGTGATCTCTGCTCCCAGGAACATCCTGCTGCTGTTGCTGACTGCGCCGCTGGCCCAGCTCCCCGCTTCTGCTGGGTGCCTGTGCCCTCTGCTGGAGCCTGCGTTTTGGACACTGCTGGGTAACGACCAGACCCAAAACCGGGCTTGGGCAAAGGGGCCAATCAGTGCTAAAATCCAAGTAAGCCCTCCACAGCCCCCCTCCCAGCAGCAGGTGCCCCTGAGGGCTTCTCCAGGCTGCTGATTGAAGGGATGGGGCCAGTAGCAGTTCTCTCCCCCCGGTTTTAAGGCCCAGTTGGTTGCAATGGTGTCACTGTTGGATTTGGGATAGACACTGAATAAACCCTAGGGCCAGGCACCTGAGCTCTGGTGTTCTGCTCCCAGGTAAATTTTAGGTGCAGAGCACAAGAGCTCTCACCATTGGTTCCTTTCTGCTCCAGTGGGAGTTTAATAAATTCTTGCAGTCTATACAGCAATTTCCAGGCTGTTAGCAGGCTTTCTTCCCCAGTGCCAACCACTGAATAGAGGGATGGTGAGCACTAGCCTTAGGACTGAAAAACTCTGATAAGTGGGTCCAGCTGCTGAACTAGCTTCTAGTGTTGCTTCCTCCTCTGTTTGGCAGCGAGAATCAAGACTCTTGCACTGAGGGGTAATTTGGAGGCTGGGTCTGTAAGCTGTGGTCTGTGAGAGGCTTTTGTCACAGCTTCACTGGATGTTTGAGCTGTGCTGAGTTCATTACTCAGTACCATCTTTTGTACAGTCTTGAGTATTGTTAGTTACTTGTAGGCTATTTCCTGCTGTTTCCATGCAGGGAAATACAACTCATACAGAGCTAAATGAAGCAGATACAGCAAATAAGATGCTGTGCTTATGCAACTTATTATTTATAAACCTTAGGGGAATTAACCTAGTGAAATGTATTCTACTGAAGGATGTCTTGCTCTAGAAAATATTAGATAGGAAGAGGGGCACAAGATGGATGAAAGTACTTCATGAAACTCATTTGCTAATAAGAGAGATCTGGGGAAGGACCAGAATTACTGGGGCAGATTTTTTACTGAGGGTCAACCACTTCAGCTGTGTGGAAGCTGGAGGAGGTAGGGCAGTTGATATCAGCTGATTCAAGTCTACTGTGAATTCCATCACAGCTTTTTCCTCTACCGACAACAATGTAGAGGAGGACTCCATATCACCTCCACATCCAGTGCAAACATCCCAAATCACGTTTTCATTAAATGGTTTTGCAAAGACCTCTGAGAGATCAAAATGAATAATAAAACGTGTGTGACTGACTTACTTTTTCTGAGATGCCTTCACTGACACCTGTGATCTGCATTTCGGGGATAGTTTCTGCTCTCACATTCAAGAAGGATTGTGGGTTCACCTTGAATTTACCTTAGACTCCTTCATGGGGAGATTGTGCTCCAACAAAGCTAGTATTCAAGCACACACACAATTACTATGGTCTATGCATAGTGATGGGAGAGATTTCGATCCAATTGCAGAGCAAAACTGGAAGACCCTCCCGTACTACTAGCATTCTGGCATCTATAAATGAAAACTCATAGACTGACTTGCCGTGGACAGGCTCAAGTGTCCCCTCAGGAGCCCTGAAGAAAGTGTCCATATTGTGGTTGGGGTCTAGACAAACAGACCTTGTCCTGTCCACAGCTTATGTAGGTCACAGTTACTGTTTTGCTCAGGAAACACAGGCATATTTTTTCCATATTTGTTCTTCAGTTCTCTGATAATATCAGTCCTTTAGGAGTTTTTCCTGGTGGTTTACTTCTACAGGCTTTCCAGTTTCATTTCATTTCCTGATTTAGTGACCTGAAACGTGTCACCCAGAACTAGTAAGCCTCGATTTTGGAATAGTTGAGGGAATAAAGATGACAAATAGCACTACACACTGCATAGAATAAATTACTACTCCAAAAATTTAATAAAATAAAAAAACAAATACCAAACAGAGCAGAAAGAAATCACATCTTTCTACCCATCTGCACACACATGCCCCAAAACCCTTCAACTGAGCTTGGCATTTTGTACTTCTACACCACAGATTTTTCTCAGCATAAATACATCCTTGCTATAACTCCAGTGACATTAATGACTGCCTTTCATGCAGGCTACATTTAACCTCAAAGGCCCAATGCACTTGTTGGGATCAGCATTGCTCAAAGGAGATCCTCATGATTTTCAGTCTCAGGCAAAGTGGTCAGACTGGCTGTGAAACTGTACTTTTGATTTCTATCATCTGGCTGAACCTTTGGAAATTTCCTGTGAAATGCTGCACCTGAGTGCCTTCAGAATAAAGCCCTGAATTTCCATAAAAGCTCCTAGACTTTGTGTTTCAGCCCTTACTCTTTTGTTGTGATGGCCAGGAAGACGATCTGGAGTCAAATCAAGTCCCTTTTGAAATCAATGGCAAAACTCCTTTCATCTGTTTTCTCTGCAGGGAAGCCATGCTTTGAACTAGAAGAAAAATAGCAGGGACAAAAACTACTGAAGGTCTACAAAGCGCAGAGAGAAAGGAAATTGAAGTAGAAGGGGAATTATTTTTGGGGAGTGTTAGATAATTATATTCATTCAACTTTGTTACCACTGATTTTTTGTATAGAAATAATGAAAAAATAAATTTCTTTTTTATGTCTGCGTTTTAAACTACTATGCACCTTTCTTCACCATACACATTATTAAAGGTAAACAACATTAACCTTCAATGTAAAATATCTCCTAGGTATTTTGTAAAATGCAATGTAACATGCAACAAAATAGCATTTTGTATATTGTAACCTGTTTGTAATGCTGAAGTAGGACCAGAGATCAATTCAGAACTGTGTGGGCCTATGTGTATCATGACTGACATAGACATGCCTTTCATTTTCGACAGCTGAAACTAAGGACAGTTTTCCTGCTGCCTTTCCAAAGGCATTCATCTGTAATTCCAGCCTGGAAGGTCACCACCCTCTTTTTCTAACAGAACAAACTCTCTCTACAAAAAGCTGTGTTGTAGCTCAAGCTGCAGGGAACACTGAATCAAAGTACAAGCATGCTGATGAAAATGCAGCTTTCAGGCTTTTATAGCACATCTGCAGCCCCTGTCCTCCTGCTGGCCGTAAGAATCACCTCCTTGCTCCAACATCTGTTTCTTCACTATCTTCACATTTTCAGAGCCTGGCTGACAAGTGGTCACCTCAGTCAGATATTAAGGAACTGGTTGATAGCTCCTTTATTCAAATATTTCATAAATACAGGTGATATAAGGACCTTAACTGCAGAAGCCATTTTAAGGGTAAATCCTTCCCTATAAATTATAAGCATCTCTCACCACCTAGATAAAAATATTCCATGGATCTTCTGGCAAGATTTGGTCAATTTGTCCAAATCCATGTGTATTTACTGAAGTCAAATCTTCAAACATGCAATAGCATGTTTTTTTTATAGCACCTTTCTTCAACATCTAAAACTATTTCAGCTCAGAAATTATTTTCATTTAAATAGTAAGAAATAAAAAATAAAGAGGAGTCCAAATTTATTAGAAATAGCATTACAGCCAGACATCCACATGTGGGAACTATCTAGGTTACAGGATGAACATAGTTGTACCATAAACTTTAATTATTAAACAAAAAAGAAAAAGCAAGACTGGATTAAACTTCGTTAGCAAATGCAGCTAAGTGTAATAGAGAATTCAGCCTCAAGTGATCACACATGAATTCAGCTGAATTAGGTTGGATCCTATGTTTCCCTCTGCCCCTGATAACATATTTTAGGATAAGCCAAAATTTCATGTCAACACCTTTGAAACCTAAAGGTTCAAATTTTCTTTCTGAAAAGGGTTTTTTAAATTGCCTTTTCATCTTATGAGTAAAATTAAAGGCCTCGGTTACCAAAAAACTAGGGAAATATTATTTTTTTTCCCATTCTTTAATTTGATGGGGGGAGGGGAGAGAAGAAAAAAAAAAACAACCTGACAGGTGATTATAAATCAGCTTCAAACTTATTGCTTCTATTCTCAAACTCCCTCTGTCCCTAAAGGTCTGGCCTGGGTTCCCCATGATATCACTGGTGCTCTTTTCCTGCGTTCCCAGTTGCCTGTGCACATCTCAGGCCCCTGCTACTACCCTGGATCTTTCAGCCTGCGCTGTAGATAATACAATGGGAAGCACTGACTAGCATTACCGTAGGTTTCCTTTCTTCCTCTTTTCCTTTTCTTCCTCTTCCTTTCCTTCCTCTCTTGTGAAAAGGAGTCCTTTTATTCTTTATTTTCACGTCAGAGTGTTAGAAATAGGCACTGCCAGAGCCAGCACTGAAATGTCTCAGCTCTCCTGTACACAAACAAACCTAATTGAACCCGCACACAGGTACAGCTATAATTTGTGAGGTGTGCACTGAAGCATGCAGGCGATGATCCCGGCATCGTAGTTGACAAGCAGAACAATGAGGTGTTCTGTGCAGCTTGGATGCCAACAACTTCCTCAGCTCCACCAGAAAAACAGCAACTCAGATTTTACAAAGCAGGGTTTTACTGCCAAAGGTGCCAGGCTTTTAAGAGCTACATGAACACACCTGGGAACTGACAGAGTTGAGGTACTGTTCTATTCTTACTGCATTACTACGGGGTACTCCGTCTGTAAGGGTTATGTTTGTGTGGAGTCAGAGAGTTAAAAGGGTGCATGGGAAAATGTGCTTTTCTATTGCATGAGCCATTCCCCTTCAGCAAGGCAGTAAGGTGTCTTTGAGAGCCTCAGACAGGACTGAAGGCAAATCATCTGCCTCCAGAAAAGAATTATCAAAAGCAGTATGCATGATCATGCTGGCCTCCAGAAGTGGAAATGCAGATCAATTTCCAGCTACAGCTCTTCCTTGCAAATGCAAGTAAAGCCAGTCATGGAGATCTCTGGGACCTGAACATTTATCTCACCAGAGCCGGAGTGCCAGCAGTGGCCATGTATGCCAGCAAGCAGCTGTCACACAGTGATGAATTCTGGCCACTAGCAACTGGGATTATATTTAAACGAGCAACTTACAATGGCAAGATTTTCACTCTTGTTGTCCCCTAAAATGACCTGAGAAACCTAAAGTTTCATAAGTAACTTTACAGAAAATATCAAGGCTCATCAAAGGTGAGGTCAAGGACAAAACCTTCAGTCATTTGGTTTTGTTACTTAATGGCAGCTGGTTACTGTGGCAGGCCCTTCCTCCTCCTGTACTTTGCGCTGTGCACTAGCTGCTATTTGTGACTTTGTAAGGGACAATCAGTGTGTTGCTGAAATGCTTTTTTAAAATTTTAATTTCATTAAGGTATTCTGGTAACATTTCCAATCCATTTTCTGTATTCATTATCTTTGCTTTCCCAAGTAATTTAGTTAGTTACAGCAATGCCATTAAGGAGAGAAAGATCAACCGTTTGATCTCAGCTACTTTTATCAGGCTCAGAAATATACATTCTATCTAACCTACCTCTAAGGACAAAAGAGTAGCAATTAAAGGTAGAAATCACGGTCCAAAATGTCCTCTGTCTCACCATCTGCTCAAAGGAAAGAGGGGATGTTTACTCCCCACAGTTGCCATTTCAGTACAAATAACACTGTAATGTGATGGTTTTGGCAACAACAACAACAGCAAAACAAAAAGCATAGCATTCCTGTTATAGAAATACAGTATCCACATAACTGTGGTGATAAAATGCTCAAGCCTAGCAAGTGCCCCTTGTGCTAATTATGGCTGATCTGTGATAAATAATCTAATTGATATATGCTGCCTCATAGGCATAAGATATTATTCTTCTGAAGGACAATTCTGTGTTTCTTAACATACTAAGTCTTAACATTTGAGTGTCTACTACATGTACCTGACTGCACAGGCAAGAAATTGGGTCTGCACTTTTAGGCAAAACCGGGATTTTGCTTCTTCCTGAATTCAGCCTGTCCCATGTCTAGTAAACAGCAGAATGGAAATGTTTGGAATGGGAATATCCTCCTTTGTAGGATATCTGCCAAGAAATGTGGAGAATTAATATTGCAGAAGTCCACGTTCTAGATTCAGTATGTCTGAATTTTGCACAGTCCTCACTTATGCCTTTAATTATTACATCTAAAAAGCAAGCTAACAAGATGCACTTCTCTCGGAGCAATGGTAGCTGCAATCTCCCAGACACAATTTGTGCACTTATGCATTTGCAAAAACCTTCCAGTGATTCTGACAGGAGACAGGCTCTTGCATTCCATAACGAGGTGGCAGCTGACGAATATTTATTTTTTCCTTTGGTACCTATCTTGTCTGCTTTAATTGGCTGCTTGGGAATGCACTTGGAAACCCGGCACAGAGCACTGACACTATGGTGCTCTGAGATGGGGGTGGGTGCCATCAAAAACATTTGCTTTTTAAAGTTGAGTGGCAGTGGGGGAAAGTTAGAAGATGACTGATAAGAAACAGTAAGGCCTATACACATGATCCTATGGAGAAACTGCAATTTCCCTGCTCTCCTTTCCCTTCTTTTCCTTGCATTTCTCGTCTTCCTGGGATCTACCTTCTTTGAGGTAGGGGGTATTTTTTCTTTCACATTACATAGCATGGTGGGACTGCCATTCAGAATTAACAGAAACAACACCACCACCAATAATAATAACAACAACAGAAGCTTTCCTGGAAAAAAAAACCACTGACTTCCCAGAAAACTGACTTCTCCTGTAATAAATACAATTGCTTCCTCCCAAGCTGAATTTGGCCTATTTTGAAAGATACTGAAACAGGAAAATAACCTAATTTCTTCAAGTACGTGCACTCCAGTGGGAAAGTTTGCAGTCATTACCTTTTAAAAATTAGGCTATGAATTTTTCTCTTTGACAGTTTCTAATGAAAGTTAATACTCAGTAATTTTAGCCATCTTCTGGTAAGATTAGAACCACTGTGGGGAGGGTAGAACAGAGGAAACTCTCTTTTCACCACAAGTTGCTGAGTTAACTGAACCTGAAATGCTTTGCAAATGTGTGTCTGTGCCAGTGAAATTTAGAAAGAAAGAAAACAAACAAGGTCTCTTCAGCAGGTTTCTTGCCTGTCCCATTTCTCAGTCAGTTGGCAGCTCTCTTCAAAAGGAAAAGATGCCAGGTAAGCTAGTCTGCCTGGTGTACAGATCCCTGGCAGGCAAAAATTTTGGGTACTTTTAGCACTGAAGGCTCTAGCAACGTCTGCTATGCAGTCAGCATTAGTCAAGGGTAAGGATGCCTTCAAGTCTTGATATAAATGACTCAAAACATTTTGGTTTTCCACTTGAATTAGGGCAAAACCAAACTGTGTAATCTCCAAATCTCAAAGGCATAGAATTACATTTCTGTGCATAGGTTTGTAGCTTTGGACAAGTCACTCATTACGTTAATAAGGAGTTTCTGAATGATGGTCAGAAAGACAGAAATGTTCTCCAATGGAAAAAGCTTGGCTTTCACTGTGAATGCTTCCCTTGCTTGTCAGCAACTCCCTATGTTCAGCATATTGTGTATCAAAACACAGAGTACTTATATAGGCCTGATTTTTTTCCCCCAATTTAAAGGTTATTCAACCACAGCAAAACAGAATTTCACCTCTATAACAATGGCAACAAGATGACAACATGAGTTCATTCTCCCTTGTTATTTTCTTCCAGTGGCAATGCTGTCAGCACTGCTGGGACAATAAAATATCAGGGTTTATTAAACCAGTACTAAACCTAATAGTTATGGGAAAATTGCTCAATGAGTAGCAAGACCATGCAAATATTACTGTTAATGGAATATCCTGTTAGAGAATTTGGGAAAAAATAGTTACAATTCCTTTATACTGCCTCTGGGCAGTGGCTAATTGCATGCTGCTGTTACAAGCATGTTTGGCTAGCAAGTCTGGAGAGTAGGTGCATCAGGAGTGCAACAAGTGTGCCACCTCTTTCTGTTTTAAGGACGCTTGCACCTGGCAGTCGATGGCTGCGTAAACTGTGTGCCCCTGGTCCAGCGCCAGTGTGGACGTGTCCGTGTGTGCCTCAGCAGCTGCAGACAATCCAGGGGCAGCACACAGAGGCCTGTGTGGCTATGAATATTACCATGCTAGGGATGGATCTGTGAATAATAGCTACTGTAACTGTTTGTGGCAGATCTGAAAACTGATGAAATTGTGACTGATGATGCGGTAGAAGTTACTGCTATGGAGGGAGAAGCAATTCGGCGTTGTGGTCCCATGACAAGTTCTGGCCTCATCAGTATGTAGGGCAAAGCGGCTGCTGTAATCACAAATGACGGCTTGGGATTCCTGGGCTCCTGAGGTCTCTGAGAAGACTTGCAATCACAGGCTGGCCTAGTTTCCCTCTCTACCAGAAGGGTGGAGCTCATACACCAATGCTTGCCTCAGCAGTGGTGGGGAATATCAATCCTGAAGCCCCCTAAGTGATGAGGGTGATGAGGAAACTGCTTCCAGTCACTGCTGGCCCCAGCCAGGAGTTATCAGAGTGACACGTAAGTGATGTTCAGAAGCTGTGCCTGTGCTGCTATGGATCACATTTGTACCAAACCATCACAGGAAGGCTGCCTGCAGCCTCTCACAGGAAGAAACAATGCTGCTCTGTGCAGTAACCATCAGCGTCATATCACACGTTCTCCTGCTTTTCCCACCCTTTAGTCAATTTACATATCATATAATTTTTTTAATTATTAAACATTGTGCATAGTTTGAAAATATCTACCTAATTTGTTTTTTTCAAAGCCGCATTTTCTCACATGTATTAGACAGGCATTAGGTGGCAGTGTGGACTGGAGACTTCAGCATGGGGCAATGGGCAAGATATTCATATTCCTGATTCCAGTTGTAAGACGGAAAGATTCTCTAAACTTTCTCTTCTGCCTAAAAAATGGAAGTGTGAGTAATGGTCCCCTGACATTCTGTGAAGATTAATTAGCTAATGTCTTCACAGAGCTCTGTGCACGAAAAATGTACTCCATGAGTACAGAAATAGTCAAGTAAAGAGTTTTTCTTATACATCAGTTTAATGTCACACATTTTGTCCTTGGTTTCTGCAGTGACACATTTGATCCATAATTCAGCCCATACGTTCTCAACTATTCTATTTTTAGATTTCAGAGAGATACAAATTGGAATTTACAGCTAAATCTAACTTCTCAAAACATAGTCTGACAGGACAGATCAGAGCTAAGTACATGGTAGTTAGTGAAGAGTTGACAAAGTGCTTTCATGAAGTCATCACAAAGGTGGAAAAAACCCAGTGGGTCATCTAATCCATCTCCTTGCCTCTGAAACATTTTTCTTTATGGTACAGTTGAACAAGTGCTGTATCTACAATGGTGAAAATGTTGTTAGAAGTTTTCTAGGGAAATCCCCTGTCTGACAACCAAGGAAGACCCAGATTTCCAGATCAGTTTCAGAACTAATTTTCTCCACGTTTCAGCCTGTAGATTCCTGGGCAATATGCCACAATTCAATCTGCATCATTTTTCAATGAGCAAAGGGGAGTTTGGCTAGAGCCTGTCAAATATTAAAATACCTCAGCTAAATTCTGACCCAAATATACTTTGACCCATATCTGGATCCTGTTTGAACTAATTTCAGTGACCCCAAAATTGCCTTGTATTATTGATATTTCAACTCACAGCATAGTATTTTTCTTCCCAAGAGAACAGAATATTAGGAGGACATCTTCACCTCATGCTGTGCTTGGGGTCTGGCAGCAGACCTTCCTACAGGTCTAGGTCTAGGAACACAGGTCTTGTGTTTTTACATGTGAAACCCAGAACTAATGCCATCATTTAAGCTACCATATCACACTGCAGACTCATTTCACTGGCTCTGTATTTCCATCTTTGCACATTTCTTATCTTTCAGCATAGCTGCTCTGTACAATTTTCCTTTCCTTTGGATTAATTCCATCCTTTCGTCTGCCTCAATGAGTTAATTTACATATATTCACTCTGAATCTCACACTGTTATTCTGTGCCTATATTATTATTCTCTACAGCCTTTTTTGTGTCTTCTTTTATATTTCCTCTAGGGCAGTTACTTATACTTTCACATCATCTGCAGTTTCCCGTACTCTCACATTAATGGGAACACCTGCATAAAAACTGAGTCTAACACAAATCCCTACCTCATCCATTTTCCTTTCAGGATTAATTTCACCCTCATGTGTTTGTATAAAACCCCACTCTTCTCAGACCTCCTTGCATGGCAGGAAGTTACTTGGCTTCTCTTCTGCTCTCATTGCTCCATGCCTTACACACATTATTTGCCCAACCAACCCTTTTCACTTGCAATATTGGATTCCTTTTTCATTTCAGTCTCAAACACGGGAACTTTCTTACATCTCTCTTGACAGCCAGTGTGCTATAAGGTGCCTGTTTTCTATGTACATGTGAACAGTCTAGAACAACTTTCTCAATATTCAAAGCATTTGGTTTTAGGTAAGACCCTGACCTCATGCTTGTACTTACGGCTCTGTGGATGATCGTGCAATTTTAACTCACTTATTGTTTGAGATACTCTCAGTAGTTTTCTTAGATTTGTAGCTCCCAAGGCCAGTGGGGATGACTCTTGAGTAGCACTCACTCGTGTTGACTCTCATTAAAGTGTAGCTGTAAGAAAAAAGCAAGAAAAAAAAAGTCTTGCAATTGCAACCATAACTTTTATGAGAGCCTTACTGTTAAATTCTGTGCCATGTTTCCAGTCCCATTTTTCTGGCTTCAAGGCTATAGGAAGCCATCACCAATGCTTTCCTCCCTTATAAACTCATGGATTGCAAATTAGCCACTCTTTAACTTCCTTTTCATAAAATACACACTAGCTCATAGGTCATGGGTTTTCTGCCCATAATAAGTATTTTCCAGCTTCTAAATTGTTCTCTAACTCTTCTCTGAACCCATTTCAGTTTGCTAATATCCTTCTCAAATGACAGAACTGGACACAGATTCCATTAGTGCTCTCTCCAGTGCCAAACACAAATATCATCGCTCCACTGCTATTTGAGATACCTCTGTTTATGCATCAGACACTACCCTGCCAAGGAGAAGCTTAGTACCCCAGCAACTCAAATTACCCTTCCCATCCTTTACAGAGATGCTGCTTTTTGGGACGCAGGAAGATTTCCTCCCCTCATTTTTATTATAAATTGCACTCAGACCATGTATTTGAGTAATAAATGTCAGTTTAAGACCTACATTGTTTAGCTTATTCTCAGTTTATTCAGAGAACCACATTGCCCTGTCTGGCTTTTAAGCCCAATACTGCTGTCATTGTAAACTTCTTTGGTTTCTGGCAGTTAGTCAATGATCAAGAAGCAGCCACCTGCTGACCACTCTGGAGGCACATATGCTTGCTCATGGTTACCTGCTTATATGTACTGAAGAATTGTCACCCATCTTGTTTTTTAAGATGTGCTATAGTAATTTTGTGGCACTCTTATTTATTATCAAAATATTATGTAAGATCTAATCAAACTCTTACCGGATGGCTGAGCACATTATATCCCCTAATGCTAGACAAATTTATCCTATCTTTATCTAGCAATCTATTTAGAATATGAAAGCATCCATTTAAGCTCTTTAATAAATAGCAAGCAATAATTATAAGCTCATTAATTCTCTATTTTATTATTGAATCCCATTTAAAATATTTTACCCAGAATAAATGTCAGAATGAGAAATAGCAGTGGAAAGCATCTGAATCATGCCATCCTCTGATTGTAAACATTGGCATAGAGCTGAAGATGCCTATCTCTAAATAGTTATTTAAAATTCATCCTAGAAATAATGAGGTCCTCAACCAGCTCATTTAAAACTCCTGGCCGTTGAAAAAGCAAAATAGTTTCTTTCTCTCATTTTAATGGATATTTTAACAAAGTTTTTGTCTAATGTGTCCCAGACTTCTCTGAGAACACAGTGAGA
This sequence comes from Aleadryas rufinucha, assembly GCA_013397815.1. Classification (NCBI taxonomy): domain Eukaryota; kingdom Metazoa; phylum Chordata; class Aves; order Passeriformes; genus Aleadryas; species Aleadryas rufinucha. The sequence goes on along the minus strand of VZTH01016557.1, from coordinate 99,322 downwards.
CTGTCTAACAAAACTATCAGTGACGGCTCCATGTTTCTAGTAGGTGCCCTCAAGATTTCTCTCAGCTGCAGCCTACCCCTGGAAGCAGTAGTATCCCAATTGCATCTATATTTCTCTCTCTGAAACTAATCCCCCCTGAACAGTCAAACTGGTGCTTTTGCTCATGTATCATACTTGCAAAAGCAGCTCTTTAGCAAACACTTCAGGCATCTCCCAGCAACCCCCTGAGCCTGGTTCTTGCACAAAGCTCAGTGGGGAGTCTGAGGCCCCATATGCCCTTTCTAGGAGGTGACCTGCAGTGTGAAAGGCAGAGGCGCCTGCTCCTTGGGGCTTTTCAGTTTGATTTGGTGAGATAGGAGACAGCTCTTGCCCTTATCCTCAGAGGACATTCCTACTTGGAGTGTCCCTAGCGGATTACCACCAACCTGGATTTAAAATGAGGTGAAGGCTTCAAGCTGCACTCCCCAAAGCATTTGTCCACACAGCTGGGGCCAAGGTCTAGCAAGGACACTCTTCCAGGAGTTGCTTACAGCCCAGCTGTCCCCACAGCCAAGGGTGTGTGAAGCCCCACCAGCAGCACCCTCTAGACAGAGCCCGTAAAACACCTCTTAGAAATTCAACCTCAGGGAAGGCACATTTCCCCACCTGAACTACCCCATTCGGCACATGTTTTCTGGTGGGAAGTGAAGGATGAAGGAGAGATATAGACTTTTAAGTTTATACCTCCAGTTAAGAAAAAAAATGTTCAGATCCTGTTTCATACATGACCTGGCCTCTAGCTTTATTCAGCAACTTCTGTGTTAAGTAAATGTTCAGCTGGCTGGGGAAGGGGAGAAGAGGGTTAGAAGCTTAAAGCTGTTCTGCTGCTACACAAAAGATGGGTGTGAATAAATTATATAAAAATAATCCACCTAAAAAATAAGTAGAAAAATAATGCTAATCCTATTTAGACGTGATGATTCTCACTATATGTTTTATTTATGAAGCTGTAATCCTAGAACAGTAAATAGTGCTATTCTTTATCCTCCCATGAAGATAATGTGGTAGAAAGAAAGGCATGCAGCATGCAAAAAAAGCACACTAAAGGAAGAAACTGATCATGTAATTAAAAGAGATTTCTTTCATGGAGCTTAAGAATGTTTTAAAACAGCATTACATAACGGAGATTTATAAGTGATTGCTTTCACAAAAGATATAGTACACTAAAAATGGGGAAAGAAACCCCCGAACCTGTTATGTTTTAACTCTTTGACACTGCACAAACACCCTTTGTCAAGTATAAAACCAACGGTTTCAGCTGAGACTTGTTAGTAGGCACAACTTCAGCTACTGCAACTGAGAGCAGGCTTGTGTATGCCTGTGTGAACGGGCTCCACTCAAACTCCTCATTTGCTCCTCAATTATTCTTTCTGCACTAGTTCCCAAGAACTATTTAGCAGTCCTGGTTGCTCGGCAGTCTCCTGTGGTTTCCACACCGAGGTAAACACTGTCATGTGGGGCCCGAGTCTTTGCCCTTAATGTGCTAATTGAAACTTGGCTTTGGGAAGGAAACGACATGAGGAGAACTGTGGCAGGTCAGAAACCAAAGGTGAATTTTCCTGGCTGGCCAAAAAGGTGAATTTTTCTGGCTGAATGAGGTATGTCCTGATTTTGTGCCAAAACAGGGCTCCAAGTTGAGCTGGAAAAAAATGTAAACATCTCCCACGGTTTTGGTCTGCCACCCAGCAAAAAGTGCATGATTGGCTTATACAAGTAAGACCCCTGTTCTTGGCTTTGTTCATCCAAAGCTTGGTTGCACCCTATGAGGCAACAATTAGTGATGGCACAGAACTAAGCAGATTTGATCTGCGAATTCAGCCATTGTAATAGCTTTTGCTCAGGATTCCCACTTTCATCTATTTAATAGTTGTGATTTTGGTTTGACATCTTAAACTGTGTGGTAAGGAATGCTGTAAAAACACTTTCTCTCCTAAGATGCACCACAACCCTCTCCTTTGCTGTGACAGTGGTATTTCTGGGAGAAGAATTTCTTGCACTCTTCTTGGTTTTGTGGGAGTCCACTGGCAGCTCCTCCATAGCCTTCTGCCCCCACTTTTTTTGGAGGGTGTATTCAATTAGAACACCACCCATGACTTCCTTGCTTGACCTGCTGTGCCACTTAGAAACTCACAAGTCTCTGGGGCCAGATGGGATTCACATGAAGGTACTGAGGGAGCTGGTGGAAGAGCTCGTCAAGCCTCTCTCCATCATTTATCATCAGTCCTGGTTAACTGTTGGGGTCCCAGATGACTGGAGGTTGGCCATGTGACACCCAGCTACAAGAATGGTTAGAGGAGGATCTAGGGAACTACAGGCCTGTCAGCCTGACCTCAGTGCCGGGAAAAGTTACGGAACAGATCATCTTGAGTGTGATCATGCAGCATGTACTGGACAGCTGGGGGATTGATCTCAGCCAGCATGGGTTTAGGAAAGGCAGGTCCTGCTTGGCCAACCTGATCTCCTTTTGTGACCGGGTGACCTGCCCATTGGATGGGGGAAAGGCTGTGGATGTGTCTACCTGGACTTCAGAAAAGCCTTTGATACTGTCTCCCACGGCATTTTCCTGCAGGAGCTGGCAGCCCATGGCTTGCATAGGTGCACTCCTTTCTGAGTTAAAAACTGGCCGAATGGCTGGAACCAGAAAGTGGGGGTGAATGGATTACATCCAGTTGCTGGCTGGTGACTAGGGGGCTTCCCCAGGTCTCATTGTTCGGGCCAGTTCTGTTTAAAATCTTCATCAATGATTTGGACAAGGGGATCAAGGGCTCAGTCAGTTCACAGACAACACCAAGTTGTGTGGGAGTGTTGATCTGCTGGATGTTGGTAAGGCTCTGCAGAGGGATTTAGACAGGCTGGATCCATGGGCTGAGGCCAACAGTTTGTGGTTCAATAAGGCAAAGTGCCCTGTCCTACACTTGAGTCACAACAACCCTAGGCAGCACTACAGGCTGGGAATGGAGTGGCTGGAAATCTGCCCAGAGGAAAAGGACCTGGGAGTGATGGCTGACAGCAGCTGAACATGAGCCAGCGTGTGCCCAGGTGGCCAAGAAGGCAAATGGCATCCTGGCCTGTGTCAGCAATAGTGTGGCCAGCATGACCAGGGCAGTAATTGTCGCCCTATACTCGGCACTGGTGAGGCCACACCTCGAATCCTGTGTCCAGTTCTGGGTCTCTCACAACAAGAAGGATACTGAGGCGCTGGAACATGTCCAGAGAAGGGCAGTGGAGCTGCTGAAGGGCTTAGAGAGTAACTTACATGAGCTGAGCAGCTGAGGGAGTTGGAGTTGTTCAGCATGGAGAAAAGGAGGGTCAGGGGAGACCTTATTGCTCTCTACAACCACCTGAGAGGATGTTGTGGCCGGGTGTTGGTCTCTTCTCCCAGGCAACCAGAGACAGGATGAGAAGAAATGGCCTCAAGCTGCACCAGGGGAGGTTCGTATTGGACATCAGAAAGAACTTCTTCCCTGAAAGGGTGGTTAAGTGCCAGAACAGAAATTGTCCAGGGAAATGGGGGACTGATCATCCCTGGAAGTGTTCAAGAAACATCTGGACATGGCACTTAGTGCTCTGATTTAATTGACATGGTAGTGTTCAGTCCAAGATTTGGTCTTGGAGATCTTTTCCAACCCTAATGCTTCCATGATTCTAGATGTAGAAGTTCACAAGCAGTCCTACTCATTCACACTTTGTGGCATATGTCTGGCAATGACAAGAAATAAGTGGTGATTTACTTAAATAAACTCACAGTCATGGGACATACAAGAGCATTTCATAAATCTCTATTGATGGTGAAAGGCAAAATTCATCAGTATTTTGGTTGGACTTTTCCTTGAACCTGGAAGAAGGCATGAAGACTATTCCAGCCATCTAATTTAAAAACAACAATTGAATCTAATTCCTTAGTGTGTTTTCAAGTCCACCCTTTGCTATGAATCTCTGAAGGCTTTAAGGTAACTGCTAACCCGTCAGCATTGAGGAAAAAGACAGACAAGGGGGAGATAGTGCTGGGAACTCCAGGCATCCTCATTTTTTCATGCAGAAATGCCATGTCTCTCCCTCAATATCACCCCATGCAATACAAACAGAGTTACAAGCATCCTTTGCCTCACCTGGAATGAGCAAGAAGGAAACAGTCCTTGAGAAAACTGAATGATGAAATAGCACATCTATTCATGTGGACTACCTGGGACTGCTGTGAGAGGCAATACTGCACACTCACATACCACATGCACACACAGATCAATGGCCGAGAGCTGCAGCAGAAGCAAAATTGAGATGGGAGCAGAGAATGATTTGGGATTCTGTAGACCTGAGGGGACCTGTGGAAGGAGGAGTGGGAGCTTTGTGTCAGTTTGGCATTGGAAGGGCAATTTTTAACTGGGACTGGAATCCCTTGGAAATGCTTTTCAGTCTCCAGTTCCCTGAAAACAGACGTAACTCCTTCCAGTGCAGTCCTGTATACATTCCTATTTTCCACGTACACCAGAGGTAAAGGTTGAGGTGCAGCATCATTATCATTACCAATGTTGAAAGTTGCACAGCTCAGTGTTTAGCTTCCTGACTGACTCCACTGCCACAATGACAGAATACAGCAGATGTACCTAAGTTAGAAACTCTTTAGCTACTGCTGCAGCTGTAAAAGTCAGTGTTGAAATACCCACCCTGCTGTTCATTCAGTTTCTCCAACCCATTTTGCAGCATTTTCTGCAGTCCCTGATGTTGTGGGTACAACAGACAGATGTTACCCACTCTGTTGCAAACTAGAACCTCCTGAACCAGCTGGATGCACCACAACCCTGCAGTGCCTGTTGGAACTGAATGGAGAACCTGTGCGATTAACAATTCATGTCTCTATCCTGCCTCTCTGCAAGAAGGATACTGAGGACTGTTGCTTACCTTTGTAGTGCTTTGAGAATAACGTAAGCAATTTTCTACCCATCTAAATACATTATGCCTTAGGAAATTAGCTAGTGCACAGAGAATCTGATTATGCAGGACTGGAAACAGTGTCTACCCGCAAATCGGAAATAAAAATCTTGACCTTAACTTCTTGCTTCTGCAAAGGCCATCTGGTGGTCAATTGGGCATTGGTTATGCAAGGGATGATGTGCACACACTACAGAGAAGCTTTACAGAAGAGCACAGCACTGCAGCAGAACTCCTCCAGCTCCTGCTTCACAGCTTCCGAGGGAGTAGAGCAGAAGTCTGCTCCCCAGACAGCAGTCAAGTGGATGCTGGCAATATTTCCGAGCCAGCGATATCTGCTCAGTGCCCTTGCACGCATACATATGAGCTTCAGCCAGCCGTTTTCCAAAATTATCCGTTCTATTACTTTAAAATTTGTACTTCAACACAAGCCAAAATACTGCCTGCAGTCATTAGAAGGATTGCAAGCAGAAAGGAAAGGGTCTGGGATTTGCTTCTAGGCTGGCCCTGCCATACATGATGCTTGGATAAGAGAGAGGACTGTCCAAATTCGAAGATGAAAGCCTTTGGAAAAAAAAAAAATAGAATTGAAATAAGCTGTGTGGTTTAATTCCAATCAATCCCAGTTTCCACACATTTTTTTTATATTGTAACCAGCCATTTATATGCAGCATAACATAGTTTGCAAACAGCACTAAACTATCAGAGAAATTTTGACACTCCTGAGTAACATATAAAATAAACAAGCTGATTTCCAGTTTTCAGTCTGAGAAAAAACCAGCAAGCTACCCTACAGCAGGGAAATTTGGATTTCATGGTGCACATGCTGTCTACTTTTAAACTACTGCACATTTCAGTGTAGAAACCCCATCGGCACTTTACCATTGTCAGTGGGTTGCCTGGCTAAGAATTAATTCCTGATTTAGATGGCTTCCTCTCATATGCCTATATGGCAATCAACTTCTGTTCTCACAGCCAGTGACATCATCAGTATCAGTCTCAGCTGATAAAACCTCTTCTTCCCTTTCTACTTGCTGATCTGTAGCTCCTGGCTGGAACTCTGCACTGCAGAACAGACATTAAAAATCATTTTTCTGGAAACTGGGTGGCTCAGGGAAATGTCAGTGAGTGGCTGCCTTTGCTTTTCAAGCACTAGTAAGACTCAAGCTGGTCCCTTCGCCTCCTGGTTAAAGGCAGCTGAAAGCAGCTACCATCTGCTTGCATGTTTCTCTCTGAAGACTTGGTATCACCAGTCAGTCATAAATGCCTGTGTCCATACAGACTACATATTTCATTTTCAGCAAGTAGTTTAAGGAGTCTAAGGGGCATGAAGATCTATGAATTACAGTTTTAGCCTATGGATAAGTAGCAATTTTATCTTGGTAGTAGCTGTATGGGAAAAATATGTTGACAGTTATACAACATAATGCTGACAGCGCTCCATCTCCTGTGTAAGCAGGTAGGGAGAGAGGACTGTGGTCCGGGCTGCGGTCCGGTACTGCATGTACCACCAAACTGAATTTGTCTTTGGAGCTGTCTAGGCACAGGGAGAATAACACTTTGGATCTACCAAGGACTTGTCCTATCTTTCCAGCAGAACAAGGAAGCTGAGTCATGGAGCTCCATCTGTGCTTTGCCAAGAGCAGGATGCCAAGGGAGATCCCAGCCCCTTCTTACAAGCTCTTTCAAGCACAGTTCCTTAGCTATTTAGAAATGTATATGCCCAGCACTTTACACCTCCATTTATAGAAATTTCTTAAACAAAAAGCTGATTTTTGCTGTTATTGGCCCAGCTCCATTCCAATTTCCAGAAAAAAAAATTTAAAGTGAATATCACAGGGTAGATATTGTACTCCAGCTTCCACTCAAAAATTATAGTTTCTTTCCCAGTTAATGCTGACAGCTGAATTTAACAGTCAGAACTGGGGCTGGAACTGAATTAGCTGCTCTTGTAGGACAGTGCCCATAGCTGTCCCTGAGAGTGCTAGTACTGGTTATGCCTGACTCCCTTTCATGCAATGAAAGGAAAATTACATTGCTAGAATTGTTGACCACTTTTCTCCTATCAAACCGAACACTGAAATTAAAAAATCCCAATGTGCGTCTGGATGCTGTATACAGCTGAAGGATATTATGTTAGATCACTGTCTATCAGGGATAGCTAAATGCTGTTTCATGCCAATGTCTCCTATAGTGTTTTAAGTGGGCTGTAATTAACTATTAACTACTAGTTAGTTAAATATTTTTAATTGAAATTGAATATATTACACTTTTCTTCTTTTCCCAGAGTGAACATGCTCTGTGGTATGAGCGAGTACCTTCTTTGCTTTAGGTCAGTTGGATATTTATTATTTATTAAGTATGCAAAGAGGCCTTTTGCTCCTATAATTCCTACTCCACTGTCCTGAAAAAAACACATCTTGACTCCTATTATATAGTCCTGATGAGGAACATGGATTTCACCATGTGGATGGTGTTGTCAATTTAGGAATAAAGCAGTAGTACTTTGGAACTGATAGTATCTTCTCCTTCCATTATAGAACTTGGCATCAAAGCTGGTCTGACTCAGCCAGATCTTTCCATTTAAAAGTTGACTATCAATCTTATTCTTTTAAAAAAACTCCCAGAGATGCTTATCATAACATTTTATCCATAATCAGTTAAAAGGTGCATTTGCTTTTTCCAGGTCATTAAGATATTTGAGGCTAAGCAACTTCCAGGCTTCATTAAAAAAAAGTCTGCAAAGTGTGACGGAAATTTGAACCAGGGTTAATTCCTTGCACACTTCCATCGGTGTGACTGACAGGGAGCCTGGGAGGTCAATGGTCTCAGAAAAATAAAAGCACCTCACATGTCTTCCCCTTGGTATGACTGCTTGTTTCAAAACCTTATCTGAGAAACAAACACTTCTGCCATGGCAGAAATGAATGGGATTAAAAGTAACATTAAATTAATTTTGTGTTCAAAGCACCTTGACCGACAGCCTGAGCGAGTCACTGGAAATGCACAAACTTCGTCCCACACTTTCCCATAAATATGCCTCAACACTTGACAGACCTCACAAGTAAATGGTGGATTTGTGACCTTGACTATCTCAGCTTTAAATCAGTGCCTAGCAGTACTACCAAGCTTGGTTTATATAATCAGATAAAAATAGGTGGCAAATCCTGTTTACTATTAGGCAACTAAGTGCAAAAGGTATGAAAAGTTACATCTGCTCTACTCTGTTTCCTTGAACAGGTTTATGGGACTGGCTTAAATGCATGGGTTATTCCAGCAACCATACTATATCAAACCTATGGAGACCTATTAAAAAAGTAATGGGAAATAGTGTGGTAAAATATTTGGCTTTGTTTCTTTTTGCCTTCTGCTAACACAAAACTGCAGCCCTGCCTGGTGACCAGAATTGTGTCACTGTCTGAATGGAGGCACAATCAGAATTGAAAGATTATTTTCTGATCAAAATGGCAAGGCTGTGTTTTACATATTTAAATTGTGGAGATTACATTTCTTCCCAGCAGCATCTCATGACTACTAACTAACTTACTGCTCCTTCAGATTGCTGTAGCTTCTCAGGAGACTGTTTCCCACTTGAAAACCCAACTCAAAATAGAAAGGTACTGCTCAGCTGCTAAAAATGGATGTAGGCAGGTAGCAAAGACCTTCTGGTACAGTCACTGGGCACAATATACAGGAGCAGACTTAAATGTATGAATTTATTTGAGTGAAGCAGGAAGGTAGTGCTAAAGGACCTGCAGAAACATTGCCATTCCAGGTTCTGCGACCTTGCTCGGTGTTTCAAAGCCATCTTAGCAATTTCTTCTATTCTACTTGCCTGGAAGACATGCTGCCTTTCTGCTAAATCACTGGAAAGAAGAGGATGGCATTTACAACTACCACGGTCTGCCTGCAACACACAGAGACAGAGAAAAATGGAATTACCTAAAATAAACCATTTTCTCTAGTAAAGCGACTTAATAAAAAGAAGGGCTAGTAATATGATGTCTGTAGTCTTTTTATGCCTGTATTTCTTCAGATTTTATCTGACAGCCTGCCTATAAACCTTGCCAGAATATCTGGACTCCCTTTTTATTTGGCAGCAGATAAGGCAGAGAGGCCCTTAGATTTAATACAGCTTAGAGATAAGAGGTGATAATACCCCTAAATGAAAGTGCTGGAGTTGAAGTTTGCTTACCTGCCCTGACTTCCTCCAAAACTCCAGATGTAGCACAGTTATATCTCTCAAAGTCCCATGGTATGAAGTTCAACAAGGGAAAGTGCTGGATTCTGCACCTGGGATGGGGCAGCCCTGGGTGTATGGACAGACTGGGGAATGAGAGGCTGGAAAGCAATGTCATGGAAAGGGACCTGGGGGTCCTGGTCCAGGGCAAGCTGAACATGAGTCAGCAGTGCCCTGGCAGCCAGGAGGGCCAGCCCTGTCCTGGGGGGCATCAGGCACAGCATCGCCAGCCGGGCAAGGGAGGGGATTGTCCTACTCTACTCTGCACTGGGGCAGCCTCACCTCGAGTGCTGGGGGCAGTTTGGGCACCACAATACAAAAATGGCATTAAGGTGTTAGAGAGCATCCAAAGGAGGGCCATGAAGATGGTGAAGGGCCTTTGGGGGAAGCAGTGTGAAGAGACTGAGGTCACTTGGTTTGTTCAGCCTGAATAAGAGGAGACTGAGGGGAGACCTCACTGCAGTTACAACTCCCTAATGAGGGGAAGAGGAGAAGCAGGCACTGATCTCTTCTCTGTGGGGACCACTGACAGGACCTGAAGGAATGGCCTGAAGTTGTGTCAGGAGAGGTTTAGGTTATTAGATCTTAGAAAACTGAAATTGAAATTGAAAATTAGAAAATCAGAAAAAAAGTTATTGGATATCAGAAAAAGGTTCTTCACCTAGAGGGTGGGTGTGCACTGGAACAGGCTTCCCAGGGAAGTAGTCACAGCAAGGCTGAGAGACTTCAAGAAGCTTTTGGACAATACACTCAGACATTTGGTGTACTCTTGGTGTGTCCTGTGCAGGGCCAGGAGTTGGACTCCATGATCCTTGTGGGTCCCTTCCAACTCAGGATATCCTGGGGTTCTGTGATTCTGGGATGCCACAGGACACCAGAAGCACATGATAATGGACAGCCACTGCTCCAAAGGAGGCAGAACAGAGTGGATGGGAGGAGGACCTGGCAGACCTGCTCAAGGAAGGCTTCAGAGCATGGCAGCCAGAGCTTCTCAGGTCACCTTTGCCTGATACTGCTACATCTGCCATTGCAGAGCCTAGAAAAGACCCCAATATGTGTTTTGAATATCTGCTTTCTGGCACTAGTCTTGAACCTTTGATGCTAACACTTGAAAAGTAGCTGCAAGTCTGCTAAAAAAAGTAGTGTTTTGACTGTACTTTAATACAAACCATACATTGAACATTCACTTTTACTACTACTTCGTAAATAAGTTTATCAAAGATATTAATAAGAAAAAAGTTGTGTGATGACAAAGTTGATCATATCCTGCAGGAGCAGGATGCTCTCCTTCCTCTCTCATCTACTTTTTGAAAAGTAACTCTGAGAGTTTTGGTATCCAAAAGTAGTATCTCACAGTCGACATAGTAGCTGTTTCCTGCAATGACCTATTTTCACCGCAAACTTCAAAAAAACCCCACTTGCGTGAGCCTGGTTAAACGTAGGAGAAAGTAACTTTGCACTCAGTGAACAGGAAGTCCTTTGTTCCAGCACACCCAGGGTCACACAGTCACTGTTGCACAGCTCCTTTTACCAGCCTTGAGTGGCGGAGGCACAAGGCACAGCAGCACCTCTTTGCCACCAAGGCAGCTGCCTCTGCCAGCTGGGCTGTGCTCAGCAGCAGATATGGATTGGTACAGCATGGGATGATGCATGACAGCTTTTCTGCTTTCTCCCTCATGTCTTTAAAGGCCACTGATGATGTCAGTAAGAGGCTGCCTTTCACAGCTTCAATTTATTTTTTCCAGGTGCGTTGTAGTCAGCTGATTGGGTGGAGGCCTCTTTCCCTTCTTTCGCTGCTGCATAATTCACTTTTCTCTCCTACCCCTTTTCACCCTTTCTCTTTTTTCTTTCAACTTTCTGGTCCTATGTCACTTTTCTTTACTTTGCTGAGCCTTCTTGATAATGAAACAACAATTTAAATAGTTGACAATTGCAAAGATATGCCAGAATATTCTGTATCCTTGCCAGATGTGTTGCTAATTTAATGTTGTATATTACACTTGGCAATTCCTTCTTTGTTTTATTTAATTAAAGTTTAATTCCCACTAGTTGTAAAAAATACTATTTTTCTAACTCAGCTTGTGTTCTATCATGAAACTATATTTTCAGGTACAGTTTTATTCCATTTGAAGAAATCCCAAATCTCTCTATGTCTGTCCAAAAGAATCCAGCTTAGAAAGGAGCTTAAATTCCATTTGCAAAATTGCACTGTACTGTCGTATTTTAAGAGAAATGGTAACAGTTCTTTATGGAAAAAAGCACAGTCAATATCTTTTAGGTATTTTAATGAGATCTAGTCCCAGCTGAATAAATTAGTACTCAAGAAACTGAATTAAATTGAGATTCCCAGCACCAAGGTTAGTGGTATGATTGACATGCCTGAGGGATGAGATGTCATCCAGAGGGATCTGAACCCCTGTGAACTTTGTGAGGTTCAACAGGGCCCAGTGCAAGGTGCTGCACCTGGCCTAGAGAAATATCCAGTATCAGCACAGGCTGGGGAATGATGGGATTGAGACCAGCCCTGTTGAGAAGGACTTGGGGGTGCTGGGGGGTGAGAGGCTGGACATGACCCAGCCATGAGCACTCACAGCCCAGAAAGCCAAATGTGTCCTGGACTATATCCAAAGCAGCGTGGGCAGTCTCACCTCTGCTCTGCTCTGGTGAGACCCCACCTACAGTGCTGCATCAGCTCTGGGGTCCCCAGCACAGGAAGGACATGGACCTGCTGGAGTGAGTCCTGAGGAGGGCCACAGCTGATCAGAGGGCTGAAGCACCTCTCCTATAAAGACAGGCTGAGGGAGTTGAAGCAGAGACAGATGTACTCACTAAATAAGCAGGAGCTATCCCTGCCAATATCCTTCTGCACAATAGCAGTGACCTCCTCCCTCTCTCAGTTGTCCCCACAGCTAAGACCAGCTACAAACTCAGAAATGCCTCAAAACTTCTCTTAATGCAATGCAGGTCAGCCAAACTAAGATCTCAGTGTTCAGGGCTATAGCTGCCCATCATGCAGATTCTATCTGATCTTCTATCTTCTCTGCTTCTGACCTGTCTCATGTAAGAAATCTACACTCAAAGCATCTTTTCCTTCTCAACAGAACTAGGGAGTTCAGCTAACAGAATGATTTGTTTCTGGAATCTTGTTTCAGCCTCCCAATACATTGCACTAGGTGCTCCAAAGCAGCTAAGTAGGTAAAGAAAATCAAACTTTCCTGTAAAGGTAATGTCTACAGAGGGAAGGCAACACAATATCAGCACTCCTTGGGACTCCTTGAAGCTCTAGATGTTTGTTGCTTGATGTTTATTGCCTTTGGGACAGGGCAGCCTGGCTCTGTGTGGTACTGGATACGGTTTAGTGATAAACACGGTGGTGCTAGATTAATGGTTGGACTTGATAATCTTAGAGGTCTCTTCCAACCTTAATGATTCTATGATTCTATTGAGAGGTACTGACAGAGCTTAGCCCACTGCACCAAGCACTTAGACTACATTTGCCAACAGGGAGTTGGATGTGGAAAAGCAAAAAGCTCAGCAGTTTGCAGGCTCACCTTCTGTTTCACACAAACACAAAAAGAAGAATTTTGCTGTGTTTGTCTTTAGAGAAAATTGATTTGGAATGGCCTCCTGCATGGCACAGTTTGCTCTTTGCTTCCTTGGAATTCATTTTTCTTTTGCCTGTTTCAGACAGATGATCACACTGTGCACACACTACTGAAAATACAGAGTAAGTAATGCTTAACACCTATAGTCCACTTTTGCTTTTCACTGAGCCACCCATTGGCAGACCCCTGCAAAACTGAAGAAAGGTTGGTGCAAAAAACTATCAAAATGCTGCCAATCACTGTGTATTAGCTATTCCCAGAAACACAGCTATCCACAACATGGAAAACACATGTGGATAAACAAAGTAGTTTGAAATCCTGCCCCAATACTGCACATAGGACGTGACTATGAGGTTGTAATAATGATGATAGCACCATTTCTGTGGCAGGGAGTTACTGTTCCCATAAACCAGTATACTACTGAAAGACGAGACCTGTGCCTCAAGATACTACAGTGGAAGTGGCAATTAAGAGTAGATAGCACATTGCCCTCTGTATGATAAACACAATTATATAACGTTATTATGCAGTGATATTTCTCATAGTCTGCTTTTGCATATGTGCCATTTTAGAAACAAAATAAATAACTCGAGATGTTCTTCCCAATAGATTGGACTGCCTGAGGTTATTCACATACTAGAGATTCAGTTCTCAGAAAGCTTTAAATAAATTGAGCCCAAATAAAGGAAATCAAATGCACCATTAGAGGAATAGTAGAGGATTTATCTTCTCAAGGCAGTGCTCTACAAGATCTGTGCATCAATTGCAGATCTAAGTACAAATGAACACAATGCATTCCAAGCTAAAATGTGATGGTAAATAGGAACTGCTAACAGTAGGCTGGATGCATACTGCTTCAGACCTGCTTCTCTGTCCTTCGCCAAGCAAAAAGGGACGGCTTTTCTTCTCAGTTCCTCCCAGTCTCGCAACCCTTTTGCTTTTCCAAGCTAAGGACAGAAACAAGGACAATGGAAAGAAAGCCACAATAATCACTCACACTGAACTTCTTTCTCTCAGGTCTGTTTAAATTTATTTCCCTCAGCTCTGTTGTGTTATCTGCTGACAGGAAAACAAAGGGTGTGGGTAGACTCAAAAAGGGGATTGATTAGTTTTGATGTGGGAATCAGAATTAAACTGCTGGCAAATATTGATGAAAGTTTCCTGCTTGATTTGTAAACTAGAGAATGGATGAAAAGTCATGAAAAGCTTGCAAGACAGCTTGCAAGAGTGTGTTGATCTAGTCAACTATACTGAATCAAAACATTGTAGGTCTTCACAGAGAAAAGGAAAATATATGAGTCGTGCCTTCAAAATAGACATTTTCAAACAGGATGTTTCAGATAGATCCTGAGGATTTACTTTTTATTCTCCTTCAATAAATTCACAATTAACATCAGATTCATCATCTCCATGAATCCTATCCGAGACTTCAAGTTTAGACTGTGAACACTTCACCAGTTTTCAGGAAACTGTCACTTTCTATATAAACTCTAAAGCAGTATTCCTTAAACCTTTTGCAGATGCATCTCCTTTTGCAGCTTACACAAGCCAGGATAAGAGCTACTTTTAACTGCTGACAGGACATCAGTCACACCAAGGTGTATATTAGACTCAATTGTGAAGATTTCTGACTCCTCCTCTTTGATCCCCAGTGACCACAACATACTGTCTGAGAAACACTGATTTGGAATATACTAAATAAGAGGGTTATTAGTGCAGCTGCTGATTTTTTCTGCCATTCATAGAACAACATTGTTCACATGAAGTCCATCATCTCAAGAAAACTATAAAGAAAATATAAACCGTAACTATAACCCTCTAGAAAGTCAAACATTTTTGGGAAATAAACCTGAACTCCCAGAGAGTTCTGCTGTTTGAAGAATTCTACACAAATTTATGGTGCCTCATTAGCAGGAAGCAGTTATCTTCAGTGCCAATGCTAGCCCAGATGTGGTCCTGTTTAGCAGGAAAGCAGGAGAGAGATTCTGTGACCTAGTGAAAAGTATTAAAGAAAACAGTCCTAGCCCTTGCAGAAGCTTTCACAATGGAACCAATCCAGAGAGTAGTGCTTAGAGGGGAGACACTGCAGTGTTTAAAGGGTGTTATTGTACAGTTCACCCTAGACTGTAGATAAGATCTACAATTGAATACATTATAACTGGGAATTTTAAAGCAAGAAGCAAATGTTTACAAATGGGAGAAAAAAGTGTCACTGAAATACTCTCCAATATGGAGGTTGTTTAATGAAGTGAGTGAAGGGATTTTCAGCTTTATACAAGACATTTTTATAGTTGGACTGTGTTTGTTAAACTTGCATTAATTCATCACTGGTGTAATCCCAACGACATTAGGCACTGAAATCAACCACTGGTTGGGGCTATCCAGTTACTACAACTCCAGTGAGACTAATTGCCTCACCCTGAGACTAATCAAGGAAGCACACAGGTCTCAAAGAGGGAAAAGAATGGATAAAACTGAGTAAAGAGTGAAGTGTCATTTAGATGTCTACACCCAAAATAAAGCCCTGAATTCGCAGTTAGGTCTTAATGCTGGAGGCAGTTTCTCCATAGATATTTCACCCTTGGTCTTGACACAGATGAGCAAATCAGCTCTACAGAGTGCCCAAGTGAAATCAGGGTCCAGAAATAAGCAGTTTTCTGGCTAAAATTCAGTGCAGTAGATATTTCTAGATTGCTGTAGAAATCCTGAAATCAGCCTCCATAACCGAATCTGACTGAAGAATATATTCCCATCCCATTAAAACAGCAGGAAAAAAAGCATCAGTGGGTGGATCATATTGGTGAATNGATGAGCAAATCAGCTCTACAGAGTGCCCAAGTGAAATCAGGGTCCAGAAATAAGCAGTTTTCTGGCTAAAATTCAGTGCAGTAGATATTTCTAGATTGCTGTAGAAATCCTGAAATCAGCCTCTATAACTGAATCTGACTAAAGAATATATTCCCATCCCATTAAAACAGCAGGAAAAAAGCATCAGTGGGTGGATCATATTGGTGAATGACAGGGTTTGAACACCTTGTTATGCCCCGGTCTGCTCAGTGGGCTTAGGGGAATGTTGTTTGATTCACTCTGGGTGGTGTGTGGGAGAAACAACAATATACTCAGGAGTTTCAGTGACAAACTTGTACTTGCAAACTTTAGAACGCTAAGGTAGAATAAGGTACTTGGCAAAATTTAAAACAACATCCAGACAAAGTAAGGTACTTCATAAACTTTAACTTAGCAAATGTAAACTTATCCAACTTTAACTTATCCAGACACAAGGCACTTACTGAGGCATTGACTAGAATTTTTTAGTCTGGCTTACAATATATTTGGAGAAGAAAGAAGAAGACAGAGAGAAAGACAGAAAGAGAAAGAAATTATAAGAGTAGAAAAATATCCCCACCCATGAATTCAGCCACAAAACTCGATTATTGCTATTTAGCTGTCTGTTGATCGGAGTGATGGTCACAGTCTTGTTCTGTCAGAGGTGGGGAAAGCCCACAAAACACGAAGTCCAGTGGGTTAATACACATTTAGGTTTAGGTGGAATGCCCAGGTACCTCTCCCAGAACAGGGAGTTTTACACTGTCTGTTGCAACACTGTGGATCTGTTGCAACACTGTGGATCATGCCCAGTCCTTTGGTGGAAGGCCCCAGAAATGAGTCTGAGGGCACTTAAGGGGTCTTTGATGGTTTATGACCCCTTCTAAGACATGAAAGTGACCTCTCACGTCAATGCAGCTGAGCCAGTTATGCCGCATCCGAAGGCATGAATAATGTGAATGTCCCAATACCTACGCAGGGATGGGAAGAAGTTTTACAGAGTCATTTGTGTAGGGGAGGATATTGGCACGATAAAAAGCACTGTGAGATACCTCACAGGATCTGCTTCTTATCAGCCCTCTTCCCTTCCCTGTCTCAAACCCCAGTTTCCTACTAAACAAAGGTCTGCCGTGGTCCTCCTGTGGTGCTCAGCCCTCTGCACCTGGGCTGTTTCCGCGCTCATCCTCAGCAAAGCGACCATGCCTCTTGCAAAAGGCCAATTGTTTGAGCCATTAACCATTAACATTTCAGTCTCTCACACACCTATGGACAATCTTCAGGCTATTTATGGAGGAGACAAAATATTGTTTGCAGAGACATTTTTGGGAGTTGTAAATATGTAAATATGTGTTATTTAGAGAATCCGAATAATGGCTACCATATGAATCCTTCATACAAAAAAAAGCATTAAACCCAAGGATCAATTTAGTGCCCTCCATTGATGTATCTTTACCTTGATTTCACTTGTGTTCAATCTATTGATTGCATCTACCTTTTACCCATTTATTACATTAAATGTAGCATGCCATTCCCTTGTACTGTATTTAAAAACAAGATTTACAATTAAAAATAAATGTTTCATGACAAACACCGAGCATATGAAATTCACCTGAAGTTAATGGATACTCACCTCAGAGAAAAGAGAGAGGTGGGGTTTTTTTTCCAGCTTAGGTAGACAGAAAAAACCATTCCCAAGACAAATATTAAAATTTATATCTGTATAGATGAACAAAAGTCTTTTTGTAAACTAGTTGCAATGATGTTAAGAGATCTGTTTTTATTTCTATTCTGTATAATAGAAAAGAAATTCACAACCTGACAGATAGGATACCAAATCTAATGTAAAAACCCCATTCTGGCATCAATTCTTGATTTCACCACTTTAATAGAGCCTCAGTAACTTAAATGACTTCAACAGAAGCTTAAATTGTTTTCACAAGTCTCTCTTAGTTTCTTTGATCACACTTCAGTCAGTTCTATTATGAGAACTGGTGAAGTATCCTCTGTGTAAATTCAGACTTGGCCTTTTGTGCAGATTTATAATTGGAGATGAACATTCCAGAGTGATATAAATAGGCATCACAACCTAATTGAGGACGGTCTCAGTGTAAAGGACTGAGAGATAAGAATGAGACTACACAGAGATCCTCAAACTTATGATTTAAAAACTAATTAATACAATTTATTTTGAAAGAAAGAAGAGAGTGATAAGAAAGAAAAACATCTTCTGAAATGATTTCAGCTATTGCTGAAAGAGAGAACTCTGTCACCCAGATGTAACAAATGGGGTTCTACAGTCAGGAGAGGAATTCAGTAAACAGGAGGAGGGTGTCACTTGGCCAATTTAATCAGACAAAACTGTAAAATCTCAAAGGTCATGCCCAAGATAAAGACAGTGCTAGGATAATTAATTAAAAATTTGAGAATTGATTTCTTCAAAGAAACAAAAAGTGAAGAAAAGACAAGAAAGAAATTACAATCAGCAGACAAAGATGTACAAAGTTTTAGGGAAGAGAAAAAAAAGGACAAATTAAATGTAAAATGCAGACATAAATTGATAAAAATTAAGAAAACCCTGAAGAGTTCTAGAAACGCACACTGACTTTGTAAGAGAGATGAATGATTTAATTCTTTGACATTAAAGCCTTATCTGTCCTGAGGATGGTACACTCATGGAGTTAATCTGTGGGTAAATGAAAACTTAGTTATTCTGAAAGACAGAATACTTGGTGGATGAGAATTTAATTCCAGCTCCTCTCGAGTAAAATTCAGGCTCAAAAAGGGAGAAATTCCTCATAGCCATTAAGGATTGCACACTTGGTTGTTGCTATTTATGTGGGAAGTGATGACACTATGATGAAATGCTAGGATGAAGAAGTGTGAGACTGGAGGATTCGATCCAATAGATTTGCAAAGGGAACTTTTTAAAAATGACCATTAATTTTAAAATTAAAACTAGGTTGGGGAGTTCTCTGCATCTTTAATGACTTTTAAGATATTCTAAACTATTTGTACTTGTGAGGAAGAGCAAAAGATGCAGTGTGATATTTTATGTGCTGGTGCTGTAAATGTTCACTAGTTCCATATACAAACATCAGTCTGGTACAGCTAATCAGGATGTTTGGGTGTTGAACTCTGGCAACAACCAGTGGATGAACTCTGGAGATCTACAATCACTGCTTGCCTTTTAAGAGCCTGACAAGTAGGTTTTTAGATATTTGAATGAGATTTTTAGGACAATCAAAGTGACTTCAGAAAGAAATCACATGCACTCTGAGAGCACTCTGAGGTTATGGGACAAATTCAGCCCTGGGAATCCTAGTGCAAGCCAACACTATAATTGCCAAGAGAGAACTCTATGTAAGCTTAGGAGATGACACAGAATGCTAAGCACAACAATGAGGAGACACAAAACAAGAGTAGTTTAAAGACAACTATACCACATCTTTCCTGTGTCAATGAAAAAAATTTGCACTGGTTTCACTAAGTCATGATCAAAATTTACTGGAAGAAATGCTCCAGGACAAGGTTTGCAAGGAGAAGGGGAGATCTTGACTGTAGGCATAAAAAGAAATATTACTATTATTTATTATACCTAGTCTTAGATTTTATAGAATTTCCTAGAATTTCCTGTTCCAAATCAATCCTACACAGCGCTAGTTGAAGCAATTGCTACTGAAGGTACCACACATCTGCAAGACATGCATTAAACTCCAACATCTTTTGTAAGCTGAAGCAAAGAACTGAGCAGTATCAAAACTCAGAGGTAATTTCAACTTCTTAATTACATCAGCTCAATTGAGTCAATACAATTGTAATGGTTTGAGAAGGGAAACAGAAACCTGACAAATGAGATAATATTTTTCTCAGTTTCATGATTTTCAGTGTTTCTATGAGAACAAACAAAAGGTAACATGTCTCTATCCAGACAGAAATGCAGGAGAATATCCCAGCATATTTTTCCATACCTGACCTACATACTGTGTTACATCTTCCTACAGTTAAGCAGCAACCATGGATACTTCAGAGATTTTCTTTCAGATAGAACATTCCCAACAGTCAGCAAATGCACCTTACTGGTATAACTGGGAGGTGGACTTTTCTAGTATAGACTCCCATTAAAATTTTCTAGTGAGGTATGAGCCTGAGCTTCACTCAGTGGTTATATGTCAATGAAGATAAAAAGTTCCTATTTCTTGTAGAAAACCAGCTAATCCTAAAGGCCTCTAGCAGAGGAAACAAGTTGTGACATTCCATAAATGCACCATTCTGACGTGAGGGCAAATCTATTGACTGAAGGTGCATAAACCCAAGATTCTGCGTTCATTTTCATGGAAAAGGTCAACCATGAGTTGGGGGTTTTTTTCAAGAACAGTAGGTGCTTCTGGAGTTTTCTTTCTGCCCTAATAAACCTTATGGATGAAGAAGAAAAGGTCAGGAGTGCTGGTATAGGAAAGACTACTGCAGCAATCTAAAAAAAGAACACTGAAGAATGGGCATGAGAATAGCCTTGGAATATGTAAATACTCTTCATCTGCTCCCAGTTCCTCAGAGGCTGCACAAAAGGCACAGGCCTACACTGATTTAGGAGGATGGACTTGATAACCCCTCAACCTTCAGTCCTATTATTTTCCATGAATCAGCAGAAAGAGAAACTCCCTCGGTTCTTGAGGATCCAAACTCCCATTTTTCTTTTCAGGTGTCTAAATTATATAAACACAGGAATCTTATCGCTAGACATAAACCAGACCCAACATAATTACAACACACACCAGTTATCGGTAGATTCTTGGTCCTGCCCCTATTGACTTTAGAAGTGCAAACATATAAAATATACAATGCTAATCTTGTCATACACATAAAAATTTAGGAATAATCACTGTGGTGGTACTGCTTGTTGGATTTGATCATTGCTAATTTTGCCAATTTTTGCCATCAAGGAAAGTCCATTTTGTTCATACATTAACAATGTGAGCTAGGATGCTTTCAAGGTATCTAACAACTACTGCAAGTGTCTAAAATACCATTTATTTCATGCCTAACTTCATCTTTATTCATCACACAGTACCCTATAATTACACATATTCTGAGACTTTAATAAACAGATTTTTACTGCCACAGCCGTCTTCACCATAAAAAAAGATGTCTAGCTGTCAGGCTGGCAAGCTTCTCTTTCCTTACAACTGTTTTTATTGCATATTGAAAATGAGATTGTAGGACAGCAAAGACAGGTGAAATGGACTCTTGCTCAACACATACTGAACATCAGGGTTTGCTCCATTTTCCCTGACATTACCAGCTTTCTTCAGGCTGCATTGTGTGATCTTTTATGAAAGTCACTTTGTGATCATTTCTGGCAGTCACAAATTAGTCTCTGCTGTTTGGTGATGGAAGACAACCTGTTAGTTCCTTGGAGAAGCAAGCCAGCAGCACCATAGATGATAAACTTCCTGAAGTCAAACATATACATGTTTCTTGTTTCAGCTTTGTCAGACAAGCGACAGAGATCTTTAACTTCAATTATTTGTAACTGCCTGGAAATTAGCATAAACTCTCCATATGGGAAGCTTGACAAAGCTGTCAATAATGCCTGTTTCACTGCAAATCTATGCCAAAGAGCCTTCTGCTTGTACAAAATTAGACAATGACTTTAATTTTTCATTTCAGTTCCCTTCTCAATATTTTAGGAAGAAAGGAATGGGCCTACCATTAGGTAAAAATGTAAGTCAAGGATGTGTGCATGAGGAAAGCACAGACAGCAATGAACTGGCAAGCATAACATGGTATCCATTACTGAGCCCCCGGGCACGTATTTGACTGAAGCTACTTCCACTCAGCTTGCACATTTTTGCACACAATTTATAGTAGAAAGTACGTGTCACTAGTTTGGGAGTTTAGGCAGATTAAATCTGGCATCTGATTTTCAATAGCATGTAGGAAACACTGGAATAATTTACGCTCCCATAGCACCACTATACACTCGGAGTAGCACAATTTAAACAGTAAAATGTATGAGTTCACGTCTGGGATGCTGAATTAATTTATTGCATAGCTCTGCAGTTTATTTCTGAAGTAAAACCCAGGCTCTCTTGAAATCAATAGGAATTTTACCACCTGCTTCGGCACAGCCCAGATTTTATCCTTATGATATGGGCTTGCACAGCAGAGGGAAAGAGAAAAAAAAGACATCCATAACATTTTTTGTTTCACGCTCTTGGCTGAAATCCTCAGATCTTGAAGAAGGAGCCTCTATTAGACACTGCTAGTTTTTAAATTTGGTCAGGAGGTCTAGTTTGGTCCCCTGTGGCTTTGGCTACAAAGGGAGATCCTCTGTGGCTCAGGGAACTCCAGCAGCATAGGAAAAGCATTGCCCTCCTGGGAGCAGCTGCTGCAAGGGCCCCTGCAGGCTGTGAAGAGCTCAGCATACACTACCAAAAGAGGGAGAAAGGAGGCATTGCCAGACCAGGCCGTTCATCTCAGGCATCTGCAAGCCTGGAAGTGGCAGGCAGTGGAGCTTTCCAAGCAGGCTGAGGTCTGTTTCTCACAGCCCAGATTTGGCACCAATTGAGTGTTGTTCCTTGGCAGTGTCCATACTGATTAAGATCACTGAAGCAAACGGGGAAAACAGTCCTCTCATCCCTGAAAGCAGTTTCTGCTCTGCTAGGGTTAAGCAATGCAGAGAAGATGGATCTCCTGTAGTTTCTTTTGGGCATTATCAACACAGCTGCCTGAGTCCTGTGCCTGTTTGTGATTTCTCACCAACACACAACTAGTGTAAATGATGTGGAAATGCTCCTCCCCATGCGATTACAGCCCTTTTAATGACTGCGATACAAGCACTTCCACACAGAAAGCACTGGAAAAGCTGGTATTACTCAGAAATTTCCCCCAGGAAAAGTCAGCTGTGAAAACGAAGCCATTTACAAATTTTGTCCAGAACTCTATGTGTTTTCCTCCTGGGACATCTCACATCCACTTAAGACTATAGAACACAGGTAGTTATTCTAACTAGACTATTTTACATTGAGGAGCTTGTGATCCATGCACTGGTTATCCAGAGCAGGCACAGGCACATGCTGTGCTGTGCCACACTGTGCTACACATATTTCTTGGCCTTCTGGATTGTGCTGTGCTCTACATATGCCTTAAACCTAAACTCAACTAGTTAATCATAATTGAAAAGCTTGATGGTCACTATCACCTGGCATTGGTGATGGTGCCACGACATATCCTTGTCTATATCTTAAAAGGAAGCAGCTTATTTTACTTCTGAGAAAGTCCTATCAAAAGTTGAAGACCTCCATGCCAGTGAATCTCACCCCTTATGGGAAGTCTGCACAGTGTGCCGTGCCCTGACCATAGGTCACTCTGGAGCCACATTTGTCTCGAGGTTCCCAGCATCAGAAAGGACACAAGATTTTATAACTTGCTATCACCTTCGAACAAGCACTCCTAGTGCAAGACAATGTAGAGGAGGGATTCTGACATCCTTATTTTCTCCTATTACCTATATACTCCTGGAGGCATATTAGGGAGGCTAATTAACGCTATTCAGCAGAAGCAAGGACAGGAGGATTTAACGCTAAACACTGCAAAATAGCCAACTTTCCAAACTGGGGTTTTTTTTCTTTACATCACATTTCCATCTGCTTCTTTGAAAACTCATATGCTTATCTCCAACCAGCCAATAATCCCAGCCTGCACTTTGAGAGCCAAAGTTACTGGGTAATTCAGGTACTCAGGTTGCTCATAGTTCGCTGAGATCAGGTTTGATACCAAAGCTTTTCATGGAGTCAGATTGCAGGCTGCAGCTGTGAGAGCTATCCTCTTCTGAAATACATCCCACTGAACTTAGCAATGATACAGAAAGAAATACAATGTAAGAATTATAAACTCCTAGTCAATCCCAAACTTGAGTGGGATTTGCCACTCCAGTTGGATCTCTGTAAGTCTATGGGGCCTGATCAGATTCACCCAAGGGTATGCAAAGAGCAGGCTGATGTCATCACAAGACCTCTCTCAATGATTTTTGAAGAGTCTTAGGAATCTGGACAGGTCTCAGTGGACTGGAACCTGGCAAACATTTTCCCAGTTTTCAAGAAGGCCAAGATGGATGGCCCTGGAAACTACAGGCCTGTCACTCTCATTCCAGTGACTGGTAAAATTATGGAGAATATTCTGGGAGGTACTGAAGGGGCAGGCACTGATCTCTTTTCTCTGATGACCAGTGACAGGACCCAAGGGAATGGCCTGAATCTGTGTCAGGGGAAGTTTAAGTCAGATATTAGGAGAAAGCTCTTCACCCAGAGGGAGATTGGGCACTGGAACAGATTCCCGAGGGAACTGGTCACAGCATTGAACCCANACTGGTAAAATTATGGAGAATATTCTGGGAGGTACTGAAGGGGCAGGCACTGATCTCTTTTCTCTGATGACCAGTGACAGGACCCAAGGGAATGGCCTGAATCTGTGTCAGGGGAAGTTTAAGTCAGATATTAGGAGAAAGCTCTTCACCCAGAGGGAGATTGGGCACTGGAACAGATTCCCGAGGGAACTGGTCACAGCATTGAACCCAACAGAGTTCAAGACGCTTTTGGAAATGCTCTCAGACATAGTTTGATTTTTGGGGTTGTCCTGTGCAGGGCCAGGAGCTGACTCAATGACTCCTCTATCTCAGGATGTTCAGTAATACTTCATGATTCTGTGAAAGAGGCCTTTGCTTGCTGAATCCTCTGTGTTCGTTGAAGTTGTCACTTGCAATGTGGAGGAAAGATGGCTGTGAGCTCTTAAGAAGGGAAAAATCAGAGAAAAATACGTCAGCACATGCAAAATTAGCAGCAGGTATGTGCACACAGTAAACGTATATTTTAGAATCATAAAGTAGCCTGAGTTAGAAGGTACCAACCTGACTTCCTGGGAATCTGGTGTCAGCCTTAGTTGCAGCTCACTTTAGTACGCTGCATTTAAAATGCTTCCCTTGTATTTGTAAAGGCTGTCTGAGTCCTCAGTTCAGAAAAGATCCTGAAATATCTTGAGGAGATAAGTTCTTGATTCCTCAGCCGGGCAGCTGAAATTCAGGCATTTGTAAATGAGTTCCTGTGTTGTGCCATCCTTCCAGTCCCTGCAGGCTGTGATCTGGGGAGCTGGCAGGATACTGCAGCTGGCAGAGCTCCTGCTCCCTGAGCATGGGAGTGAGCAAGGCACACACTGTCAGCTTCAACACCTGCTAACTGGGAACAGAGCTCGCCGCAGTGATGCAATATCCATCCTATCACTTGCAAAAATACCTACATCCATATCCACGATAAAGCTGAAGTCTTGGGTTTCTTATAGTCAGTTTTCTGGTGACAGCTAATGCTGCTTATCATCCCTGCACACCTCATGCCCTGAAAGTTCTCTGAACAGCAGTGGATGTGAACTGCAAATTCTCTATTGCAAATGCACTGTAAATAACCTGCTGAAGACCTTATTAAAGAATATTACCTGTGGTGAGAGAGGTGCCAATTTGGAGAAAACTGCTTTTCCATAATGGGTTCTCAGAGCTGCTTTAATGCAGAGTCTGATTACTGCTTTAAAACATACAGAGTTTATTTATTGCTACCTGGTTTTTATTTATGTTTTTGGCATAGAAGTGCTAATGCACAAACTCTAAGAAATCCTATTTTTGTCCAAAAAGAGCCTGAGCAACAGTGAACTCTTCTCAGCAAATAGGCCCATACACCACTCCTGACTATAAAACCAGCCATGAACAGCAAGCAGTTGGCCATAGTTTATTCTTCAATAGATTGTATCTGGGAACAAATGGCTTTTCAAAAAGCAGGAGTTTCAGGAAGCTTAAAAGTCTTTTAACACAGGCTTTTCTATTTTCCATCTTAAACACAGCACTGCATTCCTGCTCAAAAACTTGTTAGCACAGCTGAGAAAACATGCTTGATAAAAAGGCATAACCCATCAACTCTAAAGATGGGATCAAGTCTTAGCATATGGAACTGAATTAAGACAAAAAGCTTCCAAAAATATTTGTGGGAGACACTGACTTTCTGTTCCTAATCTTCTTTCAAGGCTTATCATGAATCTCTTCTTTCTTGCTTATTTGCATGTCTTTCAGTAATTACCTCTTTCCATCACTCAGTTTATTGCTAAGCTCCATATTACTTGATATAATTTCCCCCTATTATTTGACATAATTTCCCCTTATTATTCACCTAGTTTTTATTCTTTTATTTCCACTTTGTGCTTGCATTTTTAAATGTCCTCAGGATTCCTTGAGGGTTTATTCTTCCAGGCTGCTCACACCCTGAAATGTTAGACCTGACAGTTCAATGTGCCTGTGATCATCCTTCTCTGAGACAAGATGTCTTTTCTTATCTTCCCAACTTCCCCACAAATGTAGAACATTGTATGTCTTCTCTTATTCCCCTTTAGAAAAGAGACAAAAACAGAGTGCTTTTTTTTTTTTTGAAAGAGGGAGAGAGAGCTAACAGGTACTGCTCGTGTTTCTTCAGATACCTCTCCTTCTCCTGAAGTGATGAGCATCTCAGCAGGCCCTAAGTCCTTGCCATTTCTCTTGTAGTCTCTGCTGCTGGTAAATCTTCCCTTGTTTCAGCACTGAGGGAAGAAACACTTCTGTTCACAGATGGTCAGAGAAAAAAAAAAACAAACCACAGTAGGATTAAATCTACTGCTTCTTACTTAATTATTTTAAGATTTGAGCAGTTGGTGCTGCAAGAAATCAGCCACATGACCTCTTGCCTCCAAAAGAGCCTCTTGCTTCCAAAAGAGTTTCCGTTTGAGTGCTGAGCACAACTTCATCTTCAAGCAGGAGTCTGACTTGTCAGGTTACAGAGGAATAAAATACTTTAAAAGTCTCCTTGCTGCCTCCTAGACTCTCAGGTAACAGCATTTTGCAGAGGTAAGTGCAGAAACAAGCAAAAGAAGCAGACATTGAGTGGCTTTGTACTGCGCCTTTGTGAAAGAACAAACAGCTTTTTTCCAGCAGACTTCCTTATCTATTAGTCTCTCTCGCCACACACAGACACACATGAGAAATACCTGTAGGCTGCCATCAGTCCCAGTAACACAAGGCAAATGTATTTATGCTTGGACTGTTGGACAGTGTGTTATGCAACGTGACACCATAAACATGCCTGGGAGAAGAGTTCAGAGCAAGGAACATTTTGCTATTGAAACTCGTTTCAGTTGAAGTGGCAGAGCAGAGAGATCAGCAGAGCAGTGCAGTTGGATGTTGCTGCAGAGATTACTTGTGACCCCTGTGACTGGTCAGTCAGGCAAATTCCTGCAGCACTCAGCGAGGGGCAGCCACCACATCTCGTGCAATGCATAGCAGGAAGCATTTTGTTACAGTGACGTGCAGCTCTTCCGGTATAACATTCTCCCCCTCTTCTTCAATGAAATACATCATTGGCTGCTTTTACATAGAGAGACATGTTCTCTCCCACCTTGCCTTATACTTAATTTCCCCACTAATATCAACCTGGAGACTTCTTATTCATAGGTACTTGTATTTCAGGTCCAGAAGAAGTCTTAAAGCTAAAACTTTGTTATGTCCAAGATTAAACCACTGAGATGAAAGTAACCAGCCCAAAAGTCCTATGCAGCATCTCAAACCAAACTTTCAAGTCAGTAGGAAATGAAAATATTACTGTGGTGGGACAGGGCAGAAAAAGTTAAAAGTGGAAGAAGAGCTCAGGGCACAGGCCAGCAAATACATATTCTTATTTTAAAGCCATTCCCACCTTAGGCATATGAGATATATGTTACTTAATACAGTGTCATGCGGATGGATGCACACCAAACTCCTTCCAAACTCTTTGCATCCTGTTGCTAGGTGGTTACTTGTCATTAAAGACATACAAAACACATCAGCAGTATTTGCAATACAACACAGTCATGATCTGTTAAGTGAGGTAGGGTTCTGGAATGTTCTGCTGGCTTTGCAGTCATCACAGTGTCACCCCTGACACTTTGCTGTACCTTTTGTAATGTCACAGCTGTCTACTTGCAGCCAGAGAGCATGGAGGAAAAGGATGATCCATGACCTTGTCTCACATCAGCTGCTTTCTATCTAGCACAATGTAGGCCTTCTCTTACTTGAGAACTCTTGGTATTCCTGGAGAAAATTGAACCAGAAATATTTATAATTCTGAAAATCTCCAGACTTCAGGGCTGGTTTTTCTGGGTTCAGAACACTGGGGTTAAGGCAGCCCTAGCACGGGAATGAAACCATCAGTGTACTGACTGAAGAGTGTATTTTACATCATCTCTGAAATTGAGGATCATGAAACTGACAGGAGAGGGAAATCCATGGTGTTAAAAATAGGACATTCATGAACATTTGAAAAGCCAAAAAATAGCTAAGCTCATGATTTCCCCTCTTCATCTGTAATTCCTGTTGTTTATGGACTATTTTAATTAATTTTTTTAAATCTTGCAGCCTTATGAACATAGATGAAGCTAAAGTCAATCTTTGGAAAATTTACTAACATCTAAATGCTTCTGAATCTCAAGAGACTTCAAGATGAAACACTTCATCTATGTCACCATATTTTTATTTTCCTGAAAGTGGGGCTGATATTTTTTCCCTGTGATAGATACCAAAAATTATCTTTGAGAGAAAGATTGTTCAGTGGTTAAAAGTGTGGCCCAGGACTCTGGAAACCTGCATTTCCATTTGTATTCTGCTCTATTACAGGTGATCCTTATGATGTCAGGGCATTCATTTGATGGTTCCTTGGGCCATTTTCCCTTCTCTAAACTGAAGAAAAGAATATTTTCATGCTTCATAGAAGAGTCATGAGCATAAATTAATTCATATTTATAAGGTACTAAAAGGAGTCTGATGAGTACCATAAAAAGGCTGACTTACAAATAAAACCCTCTCTGTGTTCTGTGTTTCCCTGATGTAGCTGTTTTTCTCTACTTCTTAAAGCAAGGACTTTTTTTTCCAGAGTAATATTTTTTACTTGTGACATTTCTTGATTTTACTCTGGAACAATAAGTACTTGTACATTGCAGCTCCAGCGATTATTTTTATGCATGATATGCTATATATGAAACTTGCAGTGTCCTTTATAGCCAAACAGAACAGAATAGTTTCTTTTAAGATTTATTTTTAAAGCCTGTGAAAAAGCACCAGACTTGCAGCTGACAAGGCAGAAGCATAGCACCTTTACACATAAAGCAGAGGGAGGATGGGAAGCAGAGAGAGGAGCATCCTTTATGATTATCATTCAGTCCTTGGGAGGGCTGACTCATGGGTGAGACTGCAGAATAAAACCCAGTGTGTATAAACTCTGTCTTCTTATTCCCTCTGCACCATAGAGGTTTGCAAGGTGTCACTCAAGTTATTTTCAGTTTTGGTGACAATGAAAAAATAAACAAAACAGGCCAAAGTCTCTCAAAAGAAAGCAGAGGAGACTATTTTTCTGTTCTTGATAGGTAAGCTTGAACCACTTTTTTGGCATAAAACCCAGGAAACATTTAGCAGAATTTATCCCTGCTGAGAATTTTAACAGCAGCTTTGCAAAGAAAATCACGTGTACAAGTTAAGTTTCTTTTGTTGACTGAATGTACTTATTTCTCTAAGTATATTTATGATGACACCCAAGCATTATGTAGAAATGAGCCACGCAGCGCTATTCCAAAATTCACATAGGAAATAAAAGCTTTCAAAACATGCAGGGAAAGAAATCTTTTGACTACTATAAAAAGCAGCTTTAAAAGCTCGAGAAAAGAAAGCAATTCAAAATCTTTTCCTATGCTTGAGCAGTATCAGGAATAACTGCAAGCAGTGTGACACCATTCAGACAAGCAGACTGTTTAAGTAAGCTCCTAGTCAGGGGAATTCAGTCAGCCCTCCAATCATCCTTCCCTCTGAAAGTCATTGAGCTGGATGAAAAAGAGCCATAGAAGAAGGAAGCATTTTAAGCCACATACTGCCACTTGCAGGTCAAACAGAGTCCATGACAGCTACGTAAGGCAAGGATAGAAGTACACAAATCCATAGCCGTGTACTACAGGCTTCAGTGAGAGATTTGGTAGAGGCACTCTGGAAGAATTTATTTGACATCCTCGAGAGAGAATAAGTTTGAACAAAGTTAGCTTTGTCACCACGGAAGAAGTTCTTAGCAGCAAGCATGTATCTGAGAGTAACTGGGGTTGCATGTTCAGGTGACTGGCAGCACAGCAGGATGTCCTAGTTTTCCCAACACAGATGTAAGTGTACAGAAACATCAGCATGTTGAGTAAATGCTCTTGGATGACAGAAACAACCAACGACACAGCATGTGGTCAGCTTGGGACTGTACCAGGGTGAGTCCTGGGCTTGGGGAAAGGCACATGTACTTTTAAACCATCTTAATCACTCCTCAGGATTTCTCTGGCTCTCGGTGACAGTCCATGCTGCCTTGGGACAGGCTGACACTGCACTGACAGCAGCATTCCCTCTGGAGTGGCTCTGCTGGCAAGGGGTTGCATCCTGTTCTTCCGCTTTGCTGAGGGAGAAGTGTAGATTTGATCATTCTGGTTTCTGCCTGCCATGAGCTACTTTTCTGTAAAAAAAGATGTCTATGAGCCTACTCATGACAAGGGCTTGACTCCTCAGCTGGAGAAAAAAAAGCAGTTCAGTCTGTGAAATTCTCCAGACACCACACACAGAGGAATCAAGGGAGAACCAACATTGAGGAGGGGAAGGAGGGCAGCAGACCTGCCATTCCCTGCACACCATGGTTCCTGGAGCCTCAGAAGCAGGCAGAAAGGCTGGAAGGCAGGACAGCCACGGTGACACTAGTTCAGTGTGTTCCACTTGGCACGTTCCCCAGGCCGAGGTCCAGCAGAATTCCACCTCAGGTGGCACTTTAAAGCTGCTGGCTGCATTTGAGCAGCACTCCCTGCCAGGGCTCCTGTGTTCTGCAAGGTTTGAAAAATGGAATACAGGAATGTTGGCCTCTGGGTCTACATGCCAATTTATATTTGAAGGGAGGATTCACAGACTTTCTGTTGAGTTTGGAGGAGGCAGGGAGTGGAGAAAAATGAGTTCAACGCATATGTAAGAGGTGGCCCTCATCTCACAGCAGAGATACATTCCTGCTGACATTTAAAATTAGTAAATTGTCAATGGCACCTGAACTATACCCTAAATATCATATTCTGGCACATCCATATTGTGCCTGCATGATATCATCACAATAATACCCTAGCCACAACTTGGGCTGATATAAAATGTGGAAGTAGTAAGAAGTGAGGGATTATAAAAGTGCTAATTACTTTCCAATCAGTAGGGTGATGGAGCACTTCAGTGAGAGAAGACAACCTGGAATTCGTCCTTTGGCTCATTTGCTGCTGGACTCTGAGCCACCTAAACAAGTGGGAAAGAGAATTTTTTGACCTTGTTGAAAAGGTGACTGAACCTTCTCGGTTTTGTTTTTTAGGTGCAAGGTCAGTTTATTGAACTGTTTCCATGAAGTATTATGAATAGATGAGAAGCTGGGAAGATTAAATAATGGTATTCACTAAATTAAGAGGAAGTAAGAAAAATGCTGTGGAATTAATGCAACATACTCCTTAAAGTAAAAGTTAATTGCTCTATTTTAGTAGTAGATTATAAACATTTCACTCATTGACAGAGAGATAATAATCATAGAACCTAAACTCGAAGCCATTACTTACTATTTTCAGATATTTCTGCAATCTTTGTAATTACGTATTTTGTTTTAAGCATTCTAGAGCAGTTATAAATATACATATCCTATACATTTGTATAGGATTCTCCATGACAAATTTTGATAGAAATTTGCTAATTTATGAGTTAAAACTCTGCTGAAAAGATCTGAACCTAAATTATTATAAAAATAAAATGTGCTACATATACATGCATATGACATTAACTTGGGGACTCAAAGCATTGTGTATCTCCAGATTTATTTTGTTTGTTTATTATATTTGTTACTGTAGTACAGTATTTAAATGTCAAATTTTGGCAAGTCTTTTACAAGTACAGCAGCATCCTAGGAAAACTAACAGTGTATTAATATTTTATATTTGGGCTCTTCATCATTTTCTACCATTAGACTTTCCAGAACAAACACAAACTTGATGTCTAATTGGAATAAATGTATTAAATTATTTTTTTAAAATCTTGCAAGAGCCTCTTCAGGCTAATTCTTGTAATTCAGTTTCTTTTTGTAATTACAGAGTGCATTATTTTCATTCTGCATCCAGCAGGACGAGAAGACTCATTTGCAGCCAGTGCCTCACTGCTTCTCTCTTTGGACTGACAGGGAACCAAGTCCTCTGATTTCTTCTCCTGTGCAATTAGCACAAGAGCACAGGCCAAAGACTGAATCTCTCTGCACCGAACCAGCTGACAGCTGGCATGGCCAGCTCCAACCCAGATGTACCAAATCCATCTGGACTTGTTCTGACTTCTGAAGAGCCCTTTGGGTACAGCTCCACCATGCTCCTCCAGGTTTGAGACTATGGTCCCTCAAAGCCAGCTTTGGACCAATGCTGCTTCATTTGATCTCTGTTGAGGCTCAGTTAATATGCCTAACAGGACCTGAGCTACTCTGCACACGTTTGCATCTCATTTATCAGTCAGGGGTTTAACAACTGCAGTGGAGAGCTGAGTGTCCAGGTACTAAATCTGGTCAGGTACTCAGCACCTCCTCTCTCAGACACTGTTTTTGAGGCCCCAAATGTTTAGGCCCTTAGAGAACAGGACAATGTCCCATTTATTTTGTTCCTCTAGTTTTAAATCCTGTATTAAGGCTGTACTTGCTACTTGGTCAGCCAAATAAGGCTGCGACTATTATAAGTCAACGGCTCGGAAGCCTGGGGTTTAATACCTCATATAAATTCTGGCACCACTCAATTTCCTCAATAACTCGTTCTCAGAGTTAACTGAAATTCCAAGGGGGAAAAAAGTGTTTCCATACATTAATGGATACGGAAAATGCCGGTTCTGCCTTTGACAAAGTTTTAACCAGATGTATAATTCTTCTCATTAGCAAACTGAAAAGGTATGCATTTTCTGTTACAGATGCAAATGTAACATTTGTATGGATCAATAAATACTTTTCCACTGCAATGTAAATAGGCTTGACAGCTTGAATCTGCCACAAATTTCAGTGATAATTATGCAAATGTCACACAATACCAAAGGAAAACAGTTTCTTAAATATTCACATGGGAATATTTGTGATTATAGCAAGATACATAATATTCAAAGTGTACTGACCAAAAAATGACTACGACAGCTCTATTGTGCATGAACAGTAAGGAATACTCAGTGCCATCTTTCATACTTGTGGTCACAATGACTGTTATAAATCATTCTTGTTAATCTGCCCCCAGGGGTATGGCTGTATAGTCCACCCACAAAGAGATCCAACAGCTAAGAGTGCCACGTAGAGTGCCAGAATATGCCACTACGTCACCACCACTGTATGCCATAGAGGGCTGCTTGAGGACACGCTCGCTGTCATAACCTGAAGGAAGAGGCATTATCTGTGACAAAAGCATCTTTCTTTTACTGTGCCTGTCAGAGTTCTCAGGAAAATTCTCACCTCATTTGTGTGTCTGCAGATTAGCAGCAATTACTGTCTTCAAGGGAATTCCATATATAAAGTTTCGCTATGGAGGGTGATGAAATCCACTCAGTCCAGTATTAGAATTGTAACATTTTTGCTATTGTAACAGTAGGCCTTTAGACTCAATCTCTTAGAAGTTTGTATCTTACATGACCACCAGGTCTAGACTGGTACTGGGCACAGCATTAACCACTTCTGCCTCTGCACTACTGGGAAACCCAGTGTCTTCAACTGGCAGTATCTGGGGATACACAAGAACTCTGCTCAGTCCTTTGTGACTCTTGGCAGAATGGATTCCTGACATTTTGACAATTTAAAAAGTAGCTTCTTGACGATGCACCATCAGTTGTTGGCTCCCCTTCACTGTTTAAAGGATCTGGATCTTTCCTAACAAGGTCACAGTGCTGCCTATTTCAATGAGATCCCAGCATGAGTCCTTCTGGAATACCTACTAAAGACGTGGAAGCCTAGGAGGTGCTAATAACCCCTCTGAAGATAAGGAGAATATTTTTTCACTGAGGTCTGTGGAAACACAAAAATATACCTGTAATTCATTTTCTGACCCTTTCATACCACTATGATGAGGATTCCAGGTTTTTAGATTAACCTATGATTGATGAAAAGAAGGCTGGCCTCTACACCAGGCCATGACCACAAAGCAAGTGGCTATAAAATGAGTGATGTGAATGAAACTTGTGCAAGCCCTTAGACTGCAAAATCAGAGATTGGGAAGAAGAAAGTGGATTGACAAAGAAATAGACCCTTGCCTCAGAATGTTTCCTGCAATCCTCCTTTTTTATCTAAATTCATCTTCACCAGGGGAAGCTGGTTAAAGGTTGTCACCTTTAGGGGTGAGTAATAAAATATCTATTTTATCTACTAGGGGGAGAGCAATAAAATATCATATAAATGGTATAATCTTTATTGCATTCATCCTGTTAATGATTATCTCCTTGCCAGCTGATGTCAGCAGCAAATTACAGTACAGATGAAATCTCTAATTTCTGATCTGATCTCGCCATTCCCTCTTTATTTCACAGTATTACAAAAGTACAGGCTATTCCTGAGATGAACTTCCTTCACTTCTGTTAAAGTTTTTATATCTGCATTTAAATTTTATAAGACTAACCTGTATTACCAATAATAATGATTTTTAACACAAGGATATCTAAGAAACAGGACATACTCTGACTGAATTAAACGTCACTGCATCCTTTCAGCCTAGAATACATCTTGGTTTAGATAGTACAAAAAAATTGAATTGATGCTATGAGTATATATCTTACCTCCTACCGTACAGAAAATATTCTTCTGCATCTGCAAATATCTCTGTATTTGTTGTGCTGTAAGAGTGTCTAAAGAATCTAACAATAAGCCTTAGCATGGCAACAACTGTAGAAATTCAAAGCTCTGCCTCCAGAAGATTTTCTTGCTACCTGTTTGGATTCAGGGTTAACATGACCCTCAGCTGGTCTAGAGTAAGAGTGAGGGTAGTGTTCAAGAGGAACACAACATACAGACAAGGGCAATGGGTTATTCTGATCTCTTGAGGGAGCCCCCATTTTACCTTTTCCAAAGGAGCACATTCAGTGCTACTCCAAAGCCATAGCAATAATCAGCCACTCAGTTTTGTGGGCAAGAAGAAAAAAAAGCCCCTGTACCTCTGTGGCGTTTACCTCTGTTCAGAGATCATTCTTCCCTTTGGATAGTGACCTGCACCAGCAAAGAGTCTCCTCAGCCCCTTCTCAGCCACACAAACAAACTCAGCACTCATCTTCTGCTGCTCAGATTTTCAGTGAAGCATCCAGTTCAATTCTTAGGCAGGCAGCAGAGGTCAAATAAGGACCCTTAGGATCATGCAGGATCTGTTTTCCTCTTCTTCCCTCAGCTACTGCATTTGAGTGTTAGAAATCACAGCCCCCAGAGAGCTCCTTTGAAAGAAATGATCCATGTAGTCCTTTCTTCCCGCATGTACCAAGAGCTGAACAATTCCCTCCTCTCCAGGTCATGTTGCTAATACAGTGAGCGCTGCATAGTTCCCCCGAAGATGTCCCCACACACAGAATTCAACAGGTCCTACTGCACCTGTGCAGCGTTTTTTCCTGTGGCCCTGAAGTCTTAACATACTCTAGAGACTAAAAGGCGTTCTTCTCCCCAGAACAGATGTCTCTGTTATGTGGTGTACTCACAGAAGCTCTGCAGTAGCTATGTCTTCCACATGCTTTCAACATCCTCACAACTTCCAAGGCTCCCTGATGAGCAGCTATTCCTGTGAGCCAATCCAGCCACTTCTGCAGCCCAACAGAAATCGTGGTGTGAATTCACACACTCTTTCAGCTTCACTGATAGGAAAAGCAGAGTTGGTACCAAAGCTGGGAAGTCAGTTTCTCAGCTGCTGTATCCAACTCTTTGTACTTTCCTACAGAATCAAAGCCAAACCACACTTCATGGTGATTTCTAGATCTACAAAGATCACAAGGCTACAAAGAGGGAATCCTGAATTCTTATTTTCACTCTGACACCTCTCTCCTGGCTGCATTTGTTACGCCATAATCAAGTAGTTAATTTGAAACATATTACTGTTTTAACTAATACAGCATATGTAATAATAACAATAATAATAATAATAATAAATACAGCAATGGTTAACTAATATAGCATATTAGGTAGGTAACTCTGACCACCACATTATTCAGAACTGGCTTGAGTGCCCCTATGCAGCTGTGTCCACCCCACCAGAAATTATCACTAAAGTGGGAGTGCTAGGTTCCCAAGTCATAGTGTCATTAGGGAGTTGAATCCTTTTGCAATGCTGTTCCATATATACAATAACCATGCTATAACTATCATATATTTTTCGAACAGTTATCTAAGCAATTTGTGTATCATATCTTTTACTATCCTTGCTTTTTATTATCTTTGGTGCGTGTCTCATCTGTAATTTAGATCTTGGCAGGTGCTGCCTGGCTAAAGGTACTTTGAGTTTCTTAAGTGAATCTCTTGCTAAGCACATTCCTATTTGCAACTTTATACCTTCCTTGTTTTGAAGTCATTGCTGCTGATCACAGTAATTAGCATTTTGGCAAAGCTTCTCTTTTTATTCCTCCTCAAGTAAAGTCCTCCTCATTCAAGACCTCTTAGCATTGTTAGAAATGTTGAATCTCACCTGCTTTGCCATGACATGCTATAAACACACACCATTTCAATACTTTGCAAGAAACAAAAGCCCTTTTTTCACCTCCGTGTCAGGTCTTGAGTGCACTATCTGGCCTTTAAGGCCCTGACCAGCCTCACCTCAGATGCCCATCCACACCCCTACCTGTTGGGGCTCTTTTTAGGGTCAGGTTGGGCTTTTCCCTTATTCCCATCTTCAAGCTCTGTCATAGTCTATGCCTGGCCAAGGACTCGCAAACTCTGGACTGACTTCCCAGCTAGACCCTAGCCCTGCCTCACCACTGTTAGCACTCGTGGTATTCTGGGGCTCTGTTAGAAATCGCCCTTTTAAGGGTGGAGACTTTCTTCAAGTGCTGATAGGTTTTTGGTCCTATAACCAGGAACTCTATGTCTTTCCCGCTGAGGAATGACAGCTTCTTCCTTGACATCAAAACCAGCCTACTCTGAAGTCCAAAACTGTAGCAAAGGAAATAATTAGGGCTAGAGGAAGAACTGCTGGTCCTGAAGTGTGCTAAATATCTGTTCTGTGGCCATGCAGAGTTTTGCAAACCCTCCAGTAGAGATGGAGTAGGGACAGAGATTTCAATCTTAAATCTAAGATGCTTCCAGGATGAAGAAATGTTTCCAGGAATACTTAACATATAGTTAAACTCCAAAGCTTTGCTCTGTTTTATTGTACAATATAACCTTTTATTGCTTTGTCCTCAGTTGACACTACTTATGAATTTGGAGCTGTCATTGGCTTGCTTGTTCTTAAGTACCTTGCATAAAAGTATCTAATCTCAGCACAAGCTTTCATATTCCGAGCTGTAAGATGCCAGTAGTGGTGTGTCATTCCATGATGCTGCCACATCTATACTATGGAAAGACATAGTAATTCAAAAGTCACATTGCTGCACCAATTTTACAAATGGCTCAAAAGATGTTGACTCTTCTGCTTATAATGTTAATGGGAGCTCTTATACCCTTCTTTTTGACAGAAAGTTATCTATTGAAGGATACTGGGATGAGGTTAAATGCTAATCCAGTAACTTTCTGGTCATGGAAATGGAAGTCTTGTAATATGTCTTGTACCCAAGCATAGTGATAACGGTAGAATATCTTATGGGAGCACTGGATTTGATTTTTTGTTAAGAGGTTACATTATTCAGGTCTCCTGCATTGTGAATATTTTTCTAATATCTGTCAATATACTTACAGCAAACTAATTCTTTTTGCACTGAAACTTGCAGAATATGAAAAATAAGCACGGTTATAATCACCATTAGCATGACTTTAGAAAAAAATGGCATGTCAAGTAATTTCATTATTTCTTTAAAGCCGTGCAAGACATGTCACTTCTATGAAATGCACATTGCCTTTGTTCATGGCACTCTTTCCTTCTGCTCATTGCTCAGACTATACTCTCATTCAGTATCCTATTAGATAATCAGTATGAACATGAGTTTTTCTTGATCTGACATCCTTCTTCTCCCAGTAGAAAATTAATCTACTTATGATATTTCTGATTTGCTAACCCAGAGGAACAGCGTGCTTTGCCAGCTTGGAACCCAGCATTTCATGTCAGGGCAAGCTGTACTACCTGCTGTGTTATCTGATATAAAAAGCCTGCAGGCTCTTCCTATTAACTGCTCCCTAATGAATGAGAGTTTAATCATTGTACTGCCCACCAGTCAGAAACTGCCACTAAAGACAATACTTTAGCCCTGGGCATGGACAAAGGCTTCTAGGAATCTCCACTAAACAACTCGCTTCTGCAAGTGCTCCCTCCTGAAAGCTCATGCAAGAAGCATTAACATTGCCCACTGGAAAACACACAGAAAAAGACAAAATTAAGACCTTGACAGTAAGTACTGTACAGGTATATTGTTGACCAGGGCTCAGAGATTGAACAAAGGCAGTCATGGCATAACAGAATTAAGGAAAACAGCTTCAAATGACATAAAAAAGCAACTGAGTAAGTGTACCTCTCACTGCTTTGTAAAAATGACCACACCAGGAACAGTGTCAGCAAAGTGTGAACTGGAACCTCACAGTCCTGTGCTAGAAAGCGCAGCACTTAGATAGCACCAGAATAAGTACTGACACTCTGAACAGCTAAACTTTGGGTGCCTATATATTGTCTTGTAAATGATTCCTGTCTACATCAGGTTTTCGAGAATTTTAATGGAATAGGTTCCTTCTTCATCCCAGCAAAGTAACTTACAGGTATCACGCACAAGCAATGGTACAATTCAAGTTATGTAGTAATAAAATGTTGGAGTCTGGCTCTAAAAGCAGCTAGGTAAAAAGAAGTACCATAGTTCGCTTCACAAAAAGTTCATTTGGGAACCAGAATGACTGAGTGAATTTAGGTGTTTAATCGTATTAGCACAATTAAACATCTAAATTCAGAATGGGATGGCAGGGAAACATTATCATTCTGCTGTTTATATGAGAACAATGAGTTACAGGAGAGGTCACACAGATACGGTTAAGAGCCTGTCCTTTTAGCCTGTTGGGGAAAAAACAACCCTTGAAGGATGTACCTAAAGCACAGAAGTTATCAGGCACGTGCTGGGCAATCTCCCAAACAAAACAGCATTCAAAACTTGGGGCCTCGTTCCTACAACTTTGAGATTACTTAGCTGAAGGTCACTTTTTAAAATCTTTCTGTGGTAATGAACATTCATATCAGTCTATTTTTTATACTAGCTCATTTTTCCATATGCGAGAACACTAATGCTATTTCTGTGCAATCTGACAACCATTAAAGCCACTCCTGATGAAAGAATAAAGTCCAACTAGATGTAATATGATAGAACCATTTCTAGCATTTCAAAATGTACTGCTGAATTCTGAGTAAACTATTAACCTGTTTAACTGGAAGACTAATTGCAATAGTATAGTATAGGAATCCCTCTTAAAATGAATACCCAGTTTCCATTCAAGCGATTTGCTGCACTCAAAGCAAACAGCTGTGGCTACCTATACTCAAAATACTGCAAATCTATCAGCCCAAGTCTAAAACAGGACAGTACCTTGACACCCTTTGTGTAACCAGATGCACTGATTAGGGTTCCCTCACTGCCACTTTCATACAGCTGCAAACTCATCTGTAAACTCTACTTCTGGGCAGGAGAGGAGAACACGAGAGTTAAATCCAGATGTCCTCAGGGCAACATGGATGGCAGGGAGCACAGCCTGGCTTTTCTGCTTCAGTCTGAGTGACTGGCCAACAGTGGAGCAGATTATCTTCACAGTGAAGGTAGTGTGAAGAAAGAGAAACAATACTAAATCAGGAGGAAATAATTTTATTCTCCACACCTGTTCTTCATTGGTATGAAAGTGAAACATCTGTTCCTATTTATAAATGAGCAGTGA
The DNA here is from genome assembly GCA_013397815.1 of Aleadryas rufinucha. Classification (NCBI taxonomy): domain Eukaryota; kingdom Metazoa; phylum Chordata; class Aves; order Passeriformes; genus Aleadryas; species Aleadryas rufinucha. The sequence goes on along the minus strand of VZTH01016557.1, from coordinate 59,540 downwards.
AGCTGCCACAGAGTAAGACAATGAAAGCTTGTCCTCATGAAAATAGCAAAAGTACTTTTTCAAGATAGGCAGCTCAGGAAAGCAGCATGGGTCTCCACATTCTGGAACAGGAAGGTAAATCATAATCTGATATAAAAATCCCTCAGAGCCATATTTCCAACACTGCTTGGTTACTTAACTCACAGCTTTTGGAATTTTATTTTATAAGGTATAGAGATAATCACACAGCTCTGGGGACGGGCATAAACACAGGTCTGGTCCTAGCTGCTCTTACATTGATGGGGGATGGACACGAGAGGCTGCACATGGAAGAGGAAATTGAATCAGAAGTGTTATACATCTGTCACTGAGTCATGCAGGTGCCAAAAATAAACTAACCAAAGCCAACCAGAATTCTTCATTAACTGCCCAAACAGGGAAATATTTTTACATATATCCATCCTCCACAGCATATATATAGAAATCTTAGTTATCAGGCCTCACCTTAGAAAGCAAGTTCCTTTAGCCACCACCTCCTTTGACCACTCTCTTCCCAGCGCTTTTATTCAGAGCAGTTGAGGCCATTTCCTCTGCTCCCTGGTCATTGCCTGGCTTCACCTCTTTCTTTCTGGGTGAGGTCGTAAATCCCAGCAGATCAAGGGATTTAGAACTGTATTTAAGAGACTAGTTCATGCTGTTCCCAGGCGGAAGGCGGCTTTAGTGATTTGCTGAATAAAAGTACTTTCTGTCCCTTGCTACAATGATTTCTGACACTACTAAAGCTGAGAACCTGTTCCTGAAAACACCTGAGAAGGTGAATTTTATAAATTTTCCCCTGAATAGAAGGCACTGATGTGTGAGGGGCTTTACTGACCACAAAACAGGAATGCAAATGCTTTGAGAAAACATTATATTTACTGTTGCAGAAGCAAATCAGAGACAGTAGAAACAATGGTCTGTCTGCATTGGGCTAGTTCCCAAGGACTTGATTAGCAAAGAGTATGACCAGACAGTATCCCTTACTGGGACAGACAGGACCTCATTTAGCTACTCAGAGGGGCTGGGATATATGGCTGAATGTGGGATCAGCACTGCTTGGAAGAACCACTCTAATCCCTGCTACACTGGGTGCTCTGTCCTGGGTGAGGCTGTGGGATTAGTGCTAAATTTTATTTTCTAGAGGAATGACAGAGCCCTGCATTTGCAGTCATCAGATAAAAGGCACTAGGCCATAGAGAGAATTTGCTTGGACACCACTGCTGGTCACATGCATGACCTGGAGCAACATAACAACTCCCCTTTTCTTCAGGACTTTTTCAGTATATTTCAGGAGACAAAAAGTCCTGAATCTTGGTACACTGCAGGAAGGGGCTTGCACAGGGTGAATGCAGACACCTAGCTCAATGTGGCAATGGCAATAATCCAAATGATCAGAGAAGCAAAACCAGAGTATTTCTGTTAAAATGAGGCTGCAAGTCTGCAAGCCTAGGTCTAGTCAAGGGTTTGACACTGTGTTTCATAGGATTCCAGGAGTGTAGAGCTGCAGCACAAAATACATACAAGCTTTCAGGACAACCCTGAAAAGCATGTACTGATTTTTCTTTCTACTACTTACATTTTCTTGCAAATTAAATTACAATTTTACTGTTTTGGTGGTTGGATGTTTTGGTTTTGGTTGGGGTTTTTTTGGTTTTGTTTGGTTTTTTGTTTGTTGGGGTGGGGTTATTATTTAATTTTTTTTTTCTGGAAATTCAGTGCTGAATTGGATGCTTGAGTTCACTAGGAAGCACTTGAAAAACTGGGCTGCTTGTTAAAATGGTTCATGTAAATTTGGGAGTCTCAGATGAGTGTGTGCCAAAATAGTGCCACAGGACAATAGGGAACAGCTTGTGCAGCATGTTAAACTCCAGCGAGTCTGCCTGAAGGCAAGGCTCTGAACTCTGCTTTCTCTCCAGTACTAAATGTGCAGCTGTCTCTTAGAAGAAGATAAGAAAACCAAACTCCATCTTGGCAAAGCAGAAAAAGGCCTTTTTATTTCTCTGTCTAGAACATTTGCAAGTTTTTACCTGGTATAGATAAAAGAGCACTATTAAAATGTTCCACATAGTCAGAAGCATTCCTTCACAATCTAGGTGAAATATCCCCAGAATATCAGCAATTCCTGCCTGTCCTGCACCGGGACAATGGACAATTGGAAAATTAAGAAGGAAGGACTGGGGGATGGAAATAGACTTCACTGTGCTTTTACATTAACAACTTTGTTACAAAGACAGTACAAAGACAGTTTTGTTTTGAGCCACTCCATAACTTGTGATTGGCTTTAGTTTCTTTTCCCGTTTTTCTCTCCTGTGGTCCATGTGTGAAGATTTGAACATCTTTGTCAGTAATAGAGATACTACAGATGAAACTACATGAAAGAAAGATTGTGGCATAGCTTTAGAAAGAAAACAGCTGACCCTCCAGGTAGAGTAGACAGACTCAGATCTTGTACAGAGATGCCCTTATAGTCAATTTGATGTACAAATTTTTATATAAAATTAAGAAAATTATTCCAGTTTTGTCTCTGAGCTAGCTTTTTGTTGGTGTGTACCACTGTAGTAGTGTATCTTCCTCAAAAAACTTATTTCCATTCTAAAAGTCACGTTGAACTTAAAGGTGTGAGAAGGATTTCAATAGATTGCACTTTGCTTTATTTTATCCTAAGTATATGCTTCAGAAACAACCTTCTAATCTTGGAAAAGTATGATATGGACATCGTAAAACTGCGCTGAACAATTTGTCCTTTGACTTTTTAATCTTTAGACCGATTCATCAGTATTGAAAAACACTGTTGACTGCATAGATATGAGTTCTGATAATTCAGTTGGCGATTGCTTTGTCTGAGAGTCCAAGAAGTGCTCTTCTCAGCTGAGCAAACATTTTAATTTATTTAATTTAAAAGAACTTCATTTGAAGTCGTGTCATTACGAGAAGGAAGGCAACAGAATGAGAGCCTGTCATGTAATATGAATTACGTGTAATCCAAATTACATATGTTGGATTACAAATAATCACGATGAACAGCACATGCCTACCTGCCCACATGGCTCTGCTGACGTAAGTGTCCTTACACTTCATTTCGTACTCCCCCTTTCATTTTTTAGTGCCCTACTTTTCTGTTGTATCTAAAACCAGCAGATACAGTCTCTGGACAAGGACCAAGCCTCTGCTCTGTCTAAAACCATTAGGCTGCTCTTGAATGTACATACATAGGAAAAAGTTCTGTGAGGAAGAAGCATCAAACATTCTATGTCTGAACATCGCCTTTAGATCCAGTAATATACAAAGGCCTGCAATTCTATGCTCTACTTCTTGCTCTCTCTGCAGTGAACAGAAATGGTATTATTGACTTCAGAAAGAACCAGAAATACCCTAAAAACAGCATATACAAACTGTGGTATGTGTTTGTAAAAGACATTAGGACAGAAGCCGAAAAGTTGGCTTTTTTATTCATATATATCATGGATATAAATCATGCATGTATATCCATAATTTATATTATTTTGCTGTATAATTTCTGTTTCTTTGTATTTTTGTGGTTTGTATTGCCAGAAGCTCTTGGAAGGCAGTTCTCTATAGTAAAGATAGGTTCCTCTTAAAGTTTTTAATTGGGATTTGAGGAAAAGAAAAATAAAAAAGTGAATTAAAGTAAGAAAGGAAAGAAAGCTCTGCAGGAAATACCTGGCTGTACAATATCCTATCCTGTAGCTTATCCTGTAAAACACCAGTATTTAAACTTCTCCATGGACAGCAGAGGCAGCAATCCTACAAAATTAAAAGTGAATTGGTGCATATGATCCAATCTCATTTGGCATCTGATTATCAGTGGCGAAGGTCTTGGACAAGAGGTTAAAACCTTGAATAGAACCAAGATAGCCCAATACACTATTTGGTTATTTCCCCAATGGTAAGCGTCTTTGGCTCCATTGGGTGTTGGATATAAAGGATGCAACTCTGTATTTGGTTTTAGAAGGACGATGAAATACTCAACATCTGTAAGATCTCAAATTCCTGTGTTTCTTTTATTTTGCTTGTGCAACTTTTTCTTCAGTGCAATCTTTACCAAGTGCTAATTTTTGCTGGTCCGTTCATTTATGTCCTTGCTAACCTTTTCTGCTGCACACAAGCTCAGAATAACCTCTTATACACCTGAAGAGTAAAGACATCCTCATCTTTGTGTGGGAACACCTATTATTTTGAATGCTGCTGGTCATAATAAAAATTAATTTCAATATAAGGACTTACTATTGGCCAAAAAAATGTACTCCCAGATCAGCTTGGGTTTGCTAAAATAGAAAAGAATACTATTCTTTCCGTGTGAAAGCATTTGGCTCATTCTTGCTCTGAAGGACAGTTTTTTCCTTTAAAAGCAGGGGGAAGTTCAGAGGCAAAAAAATGAAAATTAGTCTGCCCAGTAAAGGTGTCAGCTCAACCTGCAGTGACTCCCAAATAACATCAAATAAATACTGTTCATTTCACAGTCCTCTTCCTAATGTGACACCTCTTTCAGGCAAATGTGCTATCTGGTACTCCCAGTGCATACACCTCGCCACCCCTCACATACACCCGTTTGTGAAAGTGTGTGTGAGGAGCAATTTAGGGACTTGCCTGGGAATCAGTCCACTGATCTCTATCTCCTACCCAACCACTGCAGCACCTGTTGCCAGTGGGTGTGGGGAGGTAAGGACTGATGAAAACAGAGCTAGTCCAAGCGAGAGCAACATGTTGTATGCAGGGCGAAACAGATGAAGCAAATGTGGTAAAAGTCCCAAAGACATAGCTTGTTCTATTTCCATTTTGCACTCAAAGAGATTCAACTGGGAGGGAGGAAGGGAAAAGAGCCAGATCTATAATTGTTAACTTTCTTTCATCCACCAATCTCTTGATTCATTTTGAAATGCCTTAATACAACCACAATCCTGTTTGCAAAGGGAGAAAAAGAGGGGGTTTTTATATAATAGTAAATGAAACAGTTTATGCAACTGCAATTGTTTTCTTTTTCATCAGCTTCATCACCCTGGCCAAGAAAATTAAACAGGTAACAGACTTGGAAGTAACCTAAACATATGTTGACAGACAATTGCCCTGAGATTACATCTCCAGCCAAGCAAAAATGTTAAACTATTGCATCCTCTTTCACTAACTTGGTTTCATTTAAGAGACTTTTCTAGTGCTGGAAATCAAATGAGCAATTATTTAGCTGCAACTTGGAATAACTTCTGCTGCAGCTTCAGAAGTAAAAGATCATATGAATTTATAGAGCAGAAGAGATCAGAAATCTTCTCTGTCTGCTGTTCTGCTTCTCAGTGGCTGGCATTAGATGCTTCATAAACAGCATCTATGGCCTTTCACTATGAATGCTATCATGAATGAGATATATGTGATATTAACATGAAAGGTTTCCTTCCAATTTGTGCCAAATTTACTACCTTTGAAAGTCCTATAAGTTTCCTTGCTATTATATTATGGCATAGTCAAGCTATCTTAACCTAAGCTACACATTATTGTTGCACTTTTATTATATACTATTGCTCTTTTTTCACATTCTCAAGCACTTTGCTATTGACTGTTATGGAATTACCCCCCAGTCCACACAGTTTTAAGAATGTAAGATTCAGTGTCTTAATCTCTTTTAGTAATTAAAAGGATGATTGATCCTTCTATTCTGCCTTGCCAGTTGGTTTGATGACTTCTTTTATTTCCACGGTATCTTTTCTAGTAAGAGGAGAAACCTACAATTTACTGTAAGTGAAAACATGCGTTCAACTGAAAATACAGTTTTCCACAGTAATCTCCATTACCTGCTCAATGAAGCCAGCATCATACTTGGATTTAGTATTGCCTGCTCCAGGCTGAGCAGATACCACTGCTGGGCTGACTGATGATTCATTTTCACTCATTTGGCCTCTGAACTTCCCCCGACTTTCAAAGGAGAAAGCAAGTACAAATAAGCCTGCCCTGAAGGTTAACAGTTTCAGGCTGGGGCCAGTCAAGGTAGGAAGGAAATTTTACAGGTCTCCTCCATTGAAATGCTTTCCTTCTTGTGCTCTGCTTTCTAGATATAGAAACAGATCAATGTAAGTGCATACTGAGTGACACAGCCATGCTCAAGGGCAGAGGTGGCACCTCAGGAACTGCAACTCATATCAGGTAGATTAAAAGTAGTGTCCTGAATTGCAAGTGGAGAGAGGAGGTCTTGTAAGACATCACCCTCACTCACAAAACAAAGTGAAGAGAGTGGAAAGCAAGTTTTTCATTCTATGAGGATAAAATGCATCCAAAAGTTCATCAAGGAATTTCATACTGAATTTCTAAAATGCCATATTTCATTTTCCTGTAGATCTGCTGATATGCCAACATATCTTGGTAGTTACATCGTAAGAGCTTGTTTCTCACTTTTGTTTAGGAATTTGTTAAACAAGATGCATGTTGAGTGATTTGGAAAAAATTGTCTGGATAAGTTAAATCATATTTTGTTGATACAATAGAATTCTCCTCCAGCATGTTTTTAAAGACATGTGAAGGTGAAGAGTGCATAGCATTAAACTGTAACTATTTTAATGACCAATGTTGAAAGAAAAAGGGTACCAAGAAAAAGGGTACAAAAATGTAAAAATAATACAACATGATAGAATTGGAAAGTTGGAACTGTATTCACCAGGATCCAGACTATTCTGGTTTGTATTAAAGGCTAATAATTAGAATGAAAGAATACAAGGAATCTCATCTTGGTAGCAATGCAATGGAAGATTAAGTTATATAATAGAATATGATACGATATCACATCAAACCATATAATCATGATTAAGCTGCAGAGGAACTTCTTACAAGGGCATGTAGGGATAGGATAAGGGCTAAAGGCTTTACACTGGCAGGGTAGGCTCAGATTAGACATTAGAAATTCTTCACTGTGAGGGTGGTGAGACATGCCCCATTCCTGGAAGTGTTCAAGGACAGGTTGGATGGGGCTCTGAGCAACCTGATCTAGTGGAAAATGTGCCTGGTCGTGGCAGGAGGGTTGGGACTAGATGATCCTTAAGGTCCCTTCTAACCCAAGCCATTCTATGATTTGATGATAAGTGTTCATTTGATAAGATACATGATATAATATCTTATCATGGACATGATATGATAGAGCAAACCAAGTGAATGGAATTTGACTTGCTTTGTTTACATAAATAGTATAAGAGATGGCATTTACATTTCAAGGCACAGAATCTACATCCAGGAATTTGAAACATGAAAAAAAGAAAGGAAGGAAGGAAAGCCTCTACTAACGGTAACTGACAGTACTTCACTGAGAACAGGCTTTGAGGTAACTCCCCTCAGCCTCAAGCCTAGTGATAAATACAACATCTAGCACTGACCTGCTGGGGGAATACAGCAGAACCCAGAATAAATTGTGGGGCTGCACTGCACTTCAGCTGGTGGGTTACAGACAGAACTTGTCAGTCTGCATCAGGAAATAATGCAGTCCTGACAAGGCACTGCATCCAACAGTGTCCCACAAACTGAGTCCAGATTTTAAAGATCTAAATGGGAAAACAATTATGGCTGAACAAATCCTGTCTGTCTTTCTCAAGTCAGTTCAAAACATTTGTACTTCCAAACAACAGAAACCCAAAAGAACTTGTTTTGGAGTTAAAAACTGTCATAGAAAAGATTACGAGTGCAACAAGTACCACTTCAAGCCAGTAATTACTAAGACTTGAACTCTAGGGGATTAATGATTGCTAGATGATTCAAAGCCAAAAGATAGAGACAAAATCAGTCATTACAGACACAGGAAAACACTGGACAAGGGAATTATTTCTGACAACGTTCATTTCTGATCTGGTGGAACAACACTCTAACCAGTTTCATATTTCTCAAATTAATGTCCTAAAGATTTTTTTGGTAGGGGGCCACAAGGGAGAAATCTACAAGTGCAGCTCTGCCAGAAGGCAGTCGCTACAGCAGATTGCTTCATGTCTTCCTATTTTGCAATGAAAAATCGAAGGAGTGTTATTTTAGCATAAAGAGAGACAAATTCCTCCTCATGGAGGCAGAGAGGATCCATTTATTATTCCAAAATCTTGCAGGAAAGGCAGCTCAGAGAGCAGAAGGGAATCAGAGGTCCTTAGACTCTGCTGCCCTCATGTTGCCTTAAAGTCCCTGGACACAGGGAGACAAAGAGCTCCTTGGCATAGGCCCAGTAAATGTTTCATGTTATTCCAAGGATGACTTGGCTCAGAGAAGTTTCATTTGTTGTGAGTGGCAGTGGATATTTTTTTTTTTTTTTCAATATACTTCATTTATTTTCATGTCTTTGATGCTTTCCAGAGCAGCTCTTTTCTCATTGTCAGCTTCAATTAAGGATATCCTGGGAGTATGTGACATCTCCCTGCAGGCCTGGAGCAGGCCTTTCCTAGTGTTGATCCTGGCTGTCACTTGCAGAAATTTTATTCCACTTTCCATACTTAAGATTGGAAATTACACTGGAAGCGAATGGCTGACAATTGGTGGATAAAAATTAGCATTCATTACATTCCTGGTAGTTGTCTGACAACTTATCTGGATGTTTTTCTGACAAGCATGTACATGTCCACACCAGCAATGCCACGGCAGAGCAGGGTGATTCCATACCCCCTTGCATTTTAGGTATATCCGAAGGGGCAGGGTTAAGCTAGTTGTGGTAATTCTGGTGCTAACTGGGAAATAAATCCTAGCTTGAAGTGAAATTGATTGGATTAAAAAAATCAACACCAAACAAATTATAACAAGTGTTAGCATTGCCCAGGTGACTGCAAAGACTGTTTAAATCTCTTTCTAGAAGTTAAACTAAAGCCATCTAATCCAATCCAAGCTTGGCCAACACTTGCCTGCAATCGTGCTTGTAATTTGTGCTGGAGCAGCTTGGGGAGGGCTTTCTTTGACTTTCCAGATGGGTATCCACCACCATATGTGGGTGGGGAGAGGGTAAACAAAGTATCCATACCTTGCCCATGAGGGTCATGGTGCTCTCCTCTCTGGGGAGGTAGATCCGGTTCCCCGCCCCTTTCTGCCTGGAGACAGCCAAACAGGAGGAATTCTGGCATAGCTTTTGGGAGCTCTGCCCTCCTGCATTACTCCCGTGTAGAGGAATTAATAGTTTGGGCCCTGTTTGTCCTTGGACATGTATCCTTGGTCAGGGGCATCTGGGAGGCTCGTTAGCACTGCTGGCTGACTGCAGAAGTGTCAGTAACCACACACATTTCCGATGTGGGAGGAGTAAGTCTGCTCATAGCTACCCATACCCGAAATAGATTTCATCTCACTTTGGCTGCAACTAGGTTGGAACCTCAGTTATTACAAAGAGAAGATCAATGCTATAACTTGTGTATAATTACACTACTGCTCTTGACTGACAGCTTGTAATGGACTTTACTACTAGTATTATCCTCAAGGCTTAGGATAAGAAATACATATATATTTGCTGTTTAGGACTAGCTCATCCACATTTGTTTTCTAGCTCTTCCTGAAAGAGGTAATTGTTACCAGTGAAGAAATCTTCAAATCTCTTTAAAACTACAGTAAATAACCTGCTCTGCAGACTGTAAGCTCAAACAGCATTTTTCATCTTCACATTAAAAATGCAACAGAAAAGCTCGTGGCTAAGGAAAATGAAAATGGGAGTGATGTAAAAACCGTGTCTGAAATTAAGACACATTTACTATCTCATCACTTATGGCCTGCTTCAGCTAAAGATGTCTTTTTTCAAATCTATTGTAACTCTTTTTCCTTGTCCTGCCCAATCAGAACAAAATAAAAGATGAAATGGTTTTAAATGTTAAGACTATGATCTTCAGTGCTGGCTCTCTTGCTAGAAGTTGAATTCTTACTCAATCCATTAAAGGGCACTGGTTTCTCATGTCATATCTAGTTTTGATCACAGCAGAGAAATGGGAAACAATAAAAACAGGCATAATGTGAAACAGATTTTTATCTTTCTGCTTGNAAGGGAAGGGAAGGGAAGGGAAGGGAAGGGAAGGGAAGGGAAGGGGAAAAGGAAAAAAGAGGCATGGCTAAGTAGTCAGAGAGTTGTAACTGATGTAAAGAGCAGTAATAATCTGTCTCCTAATAAACTAAATCAGGAGGCATAAAGGCAAACTGATGAGCCTGATTAAAAAATCTACTCAGCTGGACTACATAAGTGGAGAAAGAGGGTCAAGAGATGCAGGGACTGACATTTCTATTCTACACTATTTTCCTTTGGTCCAGTTTCAAACAAGGTCAAGACTACTGCTGTGCTCAGTTTCATACTGCATTAGCAACATCTTGCTTGCAGGCTTAGCAAGGCCTTACTTACAATAAGTTCCCTCAAGCAGAATCAGGCTCTATTCAGTTAATTTGCTTCAATGAAGTGCCACATTGTGATGACAAGCAATAAATGCTAAATTAGATCTTTAGTGCATAAATCATACTTAGAAGTGTCCCTCGCAGCAAGGGTTCACAGGCAGCACTGTAATTGTGCTGACCAACAAAGCAATGCAATCCCAGTCTACCAGCTTGCATGCATGGTTATGGTCAATCTCCTGGAAAACTGGCCCTGTGAAGGGGAGAGGAATTAGACAACTTTTAAAGTCTGAAGCAGTGATCAAAATTTATTGTTCCACTGTGTGTTCATCTGTCTGTGACTGCCTTGAGTTACTCGGCAAAGGTAAATGAGCCCAGAAAAGAGGGGAAACAACTGAAAGATATATGTGATTTTTGCAAGTTTTGAGATGTCATTTCACAAACTACAGCGTGGAAGTTCAAGGAAATCTTTGTTAGTAAGAGGAAGAAAAAGAGCCCAACCCAAACCTCAAAAACCTAAACAAGACACAGTGGAGGAGAAAAAGGAAGAGGTAGTGGTGAAGGTTGAGGGTTTGGAGCAGTTACACCTCTATCTGCAAACTCCTTCTGAAAGCTGCTGACAGAGCTTTGGCATCTGATCATCTCCTGACTGCTGATTAACATAGCACTGTTTTATATTTAACTCAGGCCAGAACAGGAGGGGCTGGGGGGTGGGGTTGCACCGCTTATAAGGGGAGCACGGCAGAAACAATGTTCTTCTGTGTCAGTTCCCTCCGTGTCTCAGCCCAGCTGCACTTCTTTTGATCATTCACATTTCCTCCAAATGCATGTTGTTTTTAATTAATTGAGTGTCTCGTGGAAAGCGAGGTGCAGGAGACAGGCAGAGAACAGCTATAGCTACACAATTAAAATACAAACCAAGACTGCTGAGTTTACTGAATGCAAGTGCTGAAGTGACTAATAACCTTTTTTGTGGTTAATGTTTTCCTCTGAGAACAGACCCAGGAGCAGAGATGGAGGGCATGGATTTTGAGGATGAGAAGTCCAAGAGGTACTGCATGAAGACAAAGCATGTGGCTATCATCTGTGCAGTTGTGGTCATTGTAGGACTTGCTGTGGGGCTTGGTGTGGGATTGAGCAGACCTAAACCTCCAAACACAACAGAGCAACCAACAACAGCTCAGACGACAACAGCTCAGACGACAACAGCTCAGACGACGACAGCTCAGACGACAACAGCTCAGCCTCCTCCCTCTGTGGATTTGGGTCCCTGTCCTTCCAAGAATGATGAGACTGGAGACTGGAGAGATTTTAGGCTGCCCACTTATGTCAAGCCTATCCACTATGATCTGGAAATCAAGCCTGAAATGGAGAAAGACACTTACACTGGGACAGTCAGTATATCTATTGCTTTGGAAAAACCAACCAGCTCCCTGTGGCTTCACCTGCGAGAGACCAAGGTTACAGAAATACCCACACTCCGGAAATCTTCAGGACAGCAGATTGCTCTGAATGACTGCTTTGAGTACAAGCCACAAGAATACATAGTGATGAAGGCAGCAGCAGAGCTCCCTGTCGNCCGGAGAAAAATTTAAATGGTAAAACTACAAAAAAAAAAAAAAAAAAAAGACCTTTTTATTTCTCCATTCCTGTAGGAAACACTTGCCTTCAAAACAAAGTGATATATAAATAGCAGTGTGCTGGAAGAGTGCTGCTGCAAACTGGGTGGCTGAAGTTCCCTGTGGTGACTGGCAGTATTTCGAAGTGTGGCTTATGAACGGATCCATTTCTAAACAGACTGGGTGAAATTCCCCAGTTTAGTGCATCTCACTTGACGCATGTGTCAATCCATTCAGGTGAAACTGCATCCATCTGAAAAAAAGGGAAGGGAAGGGAAGGGAAGGGAAGGGAAGGGANGGAAAACTGGCCCTGTGAAGGGGAGAGGAATTAGACAACTTTTAAAGTCTGAAGCAGTGATCAAAATTTATTGTTCCACTGTGTGTTCATCTGTCTGTGACTGCCTTGAGTTACTCGGCAAAGGTAAATGAGCCCAGAAAAGAGGGGAAACAACTGAAAGATATATGTGATTTTTGCAAGTTTTGAGATGTCATTTCACAAACTACAGCGTGGAAGTTCAAGGAAATCTTTGTTAGTAAGAGGAAGAAAAAGAGCCCAACCCAAACCTCAAAAACCTAAACAAGACACAGTGGAGGAGAAAAAGGAAGAGGTAGTGGTGAAGGTTGAGGGTTTGGAGCAGTTACACCTCTATCTGCAAACTCCTTCTGAAAGCTGCTGACAGAGCTTTGGCATCTGATCATCTCCTGACTGCTGATTAACATAGCACTGTTTTATATTTAACTCAGGCCAGAACAGGAGGGGCTGGGGGGTGGGGTTGCACCGCTTATAAGGGGAGCACGGCAGAAACAATGTTCTTCTGTGTCAGTTCCCTCCGTGTCTCAGCCCAGCTGCACTTCTTTTGATCATTCACATTTCCTCCAAATGCATGTTGTTTTTAATTAATTGAGTGTCTCGTGGAAAGCGAGGTGCAGGAGACAGGCAGAGAACAGCTATAGCTACACAATTAAAATACAAACCAAGACTGCTGAGTTTACTGAATGCAAGTGCTGAAGTGACTAATAACCTTTTTTGTGGTTAATGTTTTCCTCTGAGAACAGACCCAGGAGCAGAGATGGAGGGCATGGATTTTGAGGATGAGAAGTCCAAGAGGTACTGCATGAAGACAAAGCATGTGGCTATCATCTGTGCAGTTGTGGTCATTGTAGGACTTGCTGTGGGGCTTGGTGTGGGATTGAGCAGACCTAAACCTCCAAACACAACAGAGCAACCAACAACAGCTCAGACGACAACAGCTCAGACGACAACAGCTCAGACGACGACAGCTCAGACGACAACAGCTCAGCCTCCTCCCTCTGTGGATTTGGGTCCCTGTCCTTCCAAGAATGATGAGACTGGAGACTGGAGAGATTTTAGGCTGCCCACTTATGTCAAGCCTATCCACTATGATCTGGAAATCAAGCCTGAAATGGAGAAAGACACTTACACTGGGACAGTCAGTATATCTATTGCTTTGGAAAAACCAACCAGCTCCCTGTGGCTTCACCTGCGAGAGACCAAGGTTACAGAAATACCCACACTCCGGAAATCTTCAGGACAGCAGATTGCTCTGAATGACTGCTTTGAGTACAAGCCACAAGAATACATAGTGATGAAGGCAGCAGCAGAGCTCCCTGTCGCTGATGAAAATGATCCCTATGTACTCACCCTGAAGTTTCAAGGCTGGCTGAATGGTTCGCTGGTTGGGTTTTATAGGACCACCTATACTGAGAACGGACAGATCAAGTAAAGCAGTTTTATTTATTAAACTTTCTTCTCTATTTTTACTTGCTCAGGCCTGCTCTATTCCTGTTTCTGCTTTTCAGTCTTGTCTCTCACCAACTTCCTGACATTTCTGGACTGTTCTTTAGTTTTCTTATTCCCCTAAGGAAGATGCTGTATTCAAAACCCTTTGGCTGCTGACTAGTGAATGTGGGCTGGAGTGGTGAGGTGTTTGTTATTATTATTATTCTGAAAAACTTTTTCAAACTCTACTGGTACGAGCTTACCTTTGAACTGAATGGCTCCCTCAAAGAGCTGGAGGGATCAATGCCTGTTTTTATCTCTATAGTACAATAAATAGCATACAACTATCACTACTCTCTCCTGTTATCTCCAACATAACAGTTTTGGTGTAAAATGTTCTTCTGATAGTTTTCCTGATAACATGCCTCCTTGATGTTGTAAGCCTGAGGAATATTCGAACCAGAACTTCCCTCCCTCTCTTGCAGCTGGTTTAAATTATATGTAGGAAAGTCCAAACAATTAAGGTTACCTTTTACTTTTTTTTTGTGCTCCATCTCTTCTTTATTAATATATCAACTGTTATTGAAAGATTACAAAGCCTCTACCAATTCAGCTAACCCATTTCACTTGCCAGGTTTGCACTACTTCAAGGTGGAAGCTTGAAAAAGCCATTGCCCACTGCTGAAAGGCTTTTCTCTTCAGTCAATGTATGAAGAGGACACTCACCCATTTTCTGATATTTACAGTTCTGAAGTGACTCATTCCAGCCTTTACAGCTGGGAGATAAACTTGGCTAGACTTTTAAAAGGCCCTGTAGCAGGAACATGGAGACAAACACTGATGTGTTTTCATGGCATTTCTTTGCCCTCCTGGGACAATGGTGTCATGAGTGAGAGTCTCATCAGCTCCATTCAACCACTGACAGGCAATGCCAGGAGTAGCAGCAGTGACAGGCACCAGCAGCAACAAATCCAGGAGGTAGAGGATAAAGCAAGCATTGGTTTTTCCTGTGGAGAAGTCATGCAGGGAACAGCTCGAACACCAGGCAACTCTTTTCCTCTTGTTTTCCTCCATCTATGACCTCAGCATTGCTCTGATTTGAAAGGTGCTTTGATTTTATAATTTGAGTAGCTTTGATTTCATACTTAGAGCATCTGACGTCTCCACAGCAGTTTTAATGTTCAACCTCCTAGCATCCTTCTAAGTTGAGGTGTGTTACTTCCTTTTCATTGGTGAAGGATATCTAGATATTAAATTTATAGCCCCAGGTCTGTCACAGCACCAGAACAGCAGGACCAGAACACAGGTCTTTTGAGTTGCAGAGCAGGAGAGGTGAGTGCCTGTCCCTCAAATCCAGACAGCACAGGTAGACAAGGGCCAAGCATCTGACACCAGGAAGAAAGGAGAACTTTAAAACTAAAGAAAGCGTAAAATGTGAGCTCACTTTGACTGTTCCTTCTTCTTTAATTGGATGCTGGAAGCTACAATTGCAAGGATGATCCTAGCCAGCAGTCTGAAAACTCTCAATGCAGAAAGGAACTTGAGGGTGTGAGTTTGTTAGGCTTGAGAAGGGCTTTAGTAAGAATGAGTAAATGGTGAATTCTGAAATATTCTTCATGTGATTGAGTTTGGGCAGATTGTTTGTGGTGGGTGGCAGAGGTGATGTACATGATAGTGGTAAGTACAGCTTTGAAAGTAAAGCAACCACCAGCCAAATTGCTGCTATGCAGCAGAGGATAGGGGATAGGATGGGGTGAGGAAGGACAGTGAGGGAAGGGTTTCATTACTTATTAAAAATGCATTTTCCCTTGGCTTTCTACTCAAAAACAATGCTGACTGGAATTAGCTTTTTTATTTTGCCTTTGCCTGAAATAGACACCACCCTTGGAAAATTTCAACCCAAATAGTTCTGTTCTTGTCATGTTGCAAGAAAATACAAATCAGATCAGGTAATAGCCATGATCAAACAAGTCTATTAATAGTGGATGTTAAAGAGAAGGGGGCTGAGGTGAAGAGCAGATCCAACATGTAATTAACCTACTCTATTATCCCTTCTGTGCAGTGTTAGAAGCAGCAGGACCTTTTGAGAGACTTAATAACACTGCAAAGTCAGCTTCTAGGGCTCAGCTGCTCCCCAGATGTTTATCTGAGAAGGCAAAGGTTTGCCAAAGCATTGCTATAAGGCCTTTTGTTTACAAACTGGGCACATGTCCAGGCTCTGCTGTTGCTTAGACTCAAATCTCCCACCACACTTTGTGGAAAACAGGTAGATATGTGCTGAACATGCTTCTAAGTCTGGGATCCTTGAGAGGCTTAGGGAGAAGAATGCCTCATTTGGGGATCCTGTTCAGACAGATCACACAATCCCCATGAGGAAAAAGGTACTTTTGGACATGTCCTGAAGCAGATCTTGAGATACCTTGGAATCATGACTATTTAAATTGATGTGCACATGCAGGTAGGGAACAGGAAAGCAGAAACTTTGAAAATTTAGATTTTGGGCATAGACCTCCCTACATGGTCCTGTGGATTCCCAAATCTAGCTGTAAGCACTTAGGTCCTTTGGTAAAACTGTTCCTCTGTCTGTACATTTCATCTCCCCATTGATGCAAAAGGAATAACAGTCCTTCCCTACTTTGCATGATGCAGTGAGCATAACTGCATTACACTTGTATTGTTTTCAGATATTATGGAAAGGAGCAAAAGAAGAGTCCTTACCTGGTGTAATGGGTTATTCGAGTCATTAGTTTCTCTCAAGGAATGTGCTAAAGCCCCCTTATATTTTTTCCTTAATATTACAAATAATACAAACCTGTCACAGCAGCTGGCTTGGATTTTGCACTACTATTAGTGACAAGGTATGGCTTTCGTTTTGTAGGAATTCTCTCTGTTGTCTGTAAGAGAGCAAGAGGCTGGGACATGGCTAACGGGTGTATTTAGGATTTTGTTGAATATAGAAGGACAAAATTTTCTTCTGTGTACAAAAGTAACACTCCTGATTTTCTTCCTCAAGGAGAAAGTTTTCTCAGAAGAAGCAACAAATCAGAATTTTAAGAAAGACTAGGAAAAAAATGCTTTAATTAGTGCAGGGAGGAAGCATTTGACACTAACACCTTGTACTTTGGGGGAGGGGAAAAAAAGGAAAATTCATCATGGTTCTAAATGCATCACTGTTTTATTTTGAGAACAGCTGGATGTAGTCTCAGCCAGATCTTCACTTCTTATTACTATGATGTTTACAACTGCCATCTCCAGTTCACATTTAAAGGTCTGGACATCAATTTCAAGAGCAGAAGCCACCAAGAAGTGAAGAAAATCTTATCTAAAGACTACATTATGCAGTTTGAAAGTGAATTACAACATTTCATGTTTCTACTGCCACTTCTATGCATGCCGTAGTCTGGAGTTCTCATCATCTAGCCTATAGGAAGGGTAGTGCTAAGGTTTTTCACTCCTAATGTCTGTCTGCCTCCACAAACATATGAGGATAGATGGATTATCACCTTATAAATCAACAGATATATCACAATGTTATTAGTCTGTAGGAACAAGACATAAATGTGTCAAAATACATAGCCAACTTTTTAACCAATAGCTGTGAAGCATTGCCCTGGAGGCTTGGAGTTAATTGTGAAATAGCTCTCAAATCCTATGAAAAGTAGAGAATGACAGCAAAGAATGCACCAAGCAAAAGAAACTCAATACTGAGTCTGAAATTATGTTAAGGTGAATGCTCATTATGCTTTCTGCCCATGAACCTTTGAGCTACTGTTCCAAGCAACATGAATGGAGAAAACCCAGACATATTACCTCCGTCAGCCTTCTGAATGACCCTTGCTGCTACAAGTTCCTAATGACCAGTTTAGTATTTAACTGTCACAGGGAAATGCCAAGGGCAACAGAAGCATTGAAAAATTGGTTGTCAACTGAGCTTGTAGGATTGCTGCAGATCTGTAATTTATGATCTACACTTTTAATTACTTTTTGGAAAGAAAAACCACCTTAATATAGTTGGAGCAGCTGTAGAAGTGCTGTCAGAAAATGCTCAACATTCCAGATTAATTGAAGGAGCATCTGTAATCCCTTTCACCATCAATCACTGGAGAATATGCTCTGCCACTGTGTGGGTCATTAATGGGGGAGCTCGATGTCACTGAGAGAAGCAAGCACAATATGAACCCTCAAAACCTTCACCTTATATTTTTACATGACCCCTATTGTCTAGCTCCTCCAGCTGGTTTTGCATAACTGAGATGACTTTCTAGCCCCCTCAACACAGCTTGCATAGCATCAGTTATGTACTGGGATGTTCACCTGAACTTTCCATGCTTCCTCCAGCAGTTTCACTAATGGAATCAGGGGAGCATAACAGCACCAGGAGAAAACTGTATGTGGTAAATGCAGAAAAAGAAACACACAAGCAGGATGAGATTTATTGGCATTTACACAATTTCAAGGTGTCGCTTCAGGAGATGTTCAAGACCCTAATCCCAAAATATGCTGTAGTGGGTAAACAACTCTTGGAGTGATTTATTCCTTTCAGGTGGTATCATCAGTTCTTTATTTTAGGGGCATAAATCAATGGGAAAGCTCAGCAGGAGGGTGAGCAAAATTTTCACTGTCCGTGAGGGGTCATGCCTATCTTACTGCCTGGCTCCTAAAAATATTTGATGATAAGCAATTTGCTTTAGCTCTTGCTCTAAAACCTAGAGGATGTTGATGACAGACTGACTGTGCGATGTCAGCTCATGCATTTCTGATGTCTCATGCATTCTGCTTTTATGAATGGAAAAATATGCACGAATATTTGTAGTTGAATTTAGTTTGTGAAATCGTTAAAAAAATATGCTTAGAAATTACAGACAAGATTTCAAAGCTATATAATGAAGTCTTGCCAATGTGTTGTTTGTTTCAGGAGCATTGCAGCTACTGATCATGAGCCAACAGATGCACGGAAATCATTTCCCTGCTTTGACGAGCCAAACAAAAAGGCGACTTACAACATATCCATCATCCATCAAGATGCATACCAAGCACTTTCGAACATGCCAGTACAGGTATGTCTTTCCCAACTGCTGCCTAAGTGGAATGGTTCTGTAGAGACACTGAAAGGTAGTGTGGGTTGCCAGGTTCTTGCACTTTCACAAACTCTACCACTCAGGCACTGTAAAACTCATGGTTAATAAATATTCCATGAACAGAACTGGTTGGCTGCTTAGGACTCGAAGTGGTCCACCAGCACACGACATGGCACCACACAGTCAAATCCAAAGCAAAAATGAAACATCTCCTCTGTCGTTAGAGAGCTGACCCTCTGTTCAGATATTCTAGGTGAGTATCCCCTACTAACTGTAAATAGATGTTGGCAGGTTTTTCAGTCAAACTGATAAGCTTGGAGAATGGTTACTCAGAAAAAACAGCTGTTTCCCAGATGGAAAGTCTAAAATAATCATTAAAAGTGCATAATGGTCCAAAACGAGGATCTGCTGATCACAATTTAATGGCAAAGAATCCTGCTAGCCAGAAAGACTAGGATTATTATTTTTAATAATGGAGGATCTGAAACCCCATCTGTCAGCTCATGGGTGTGGACATTTTCATTCCACCATGTCTATAATTTCCTAAATAATCCATTTCTAGACCTAGTGTGTCAAATTCCAAGTTTTGTATGAAATTCAATGGCATCAATTATCTGGGTCTTCTGGAAGAAGACTGAATGGCTTTNATATTCTAGGTGAGTATCCCCTACTAACTGTAAATAGATGTTGGCAGGTTTTTCAGTCAAACTGATAAGCTTGGAGAATGGTTACTCAGAAAAAACAGCTGTTTCCCAGATGGAAAGTCTAAAATAATCATTAAAAGTGCATAATGGTCCAAAACGAGGATCTGCTGATCACAATTTAATGGCAAAGAATCCTGCTAGCCAGAAAGACTAGGATTATTTTTTTTAATAATGGAGGATCTGAAACCCCATCTGTCAGCTCATGGGTGTGGACATTTTCATTCCACCATGTCTATAATTTCCTAAATAATCCATTTCTAGACCTAGTGTGTCAAATTCCAAGTTTTGTATGAAATTCAATGGCATCAATTATCTGGGTCTTCTGGAAGAAGACTGAATGGCTTTCAGATGATAGTTTCTACTGAATAGTTCAACTGAATGTGTAGTCTATTGTATAATTTCTACTAATAAGTTCTGAAGTGGGAGATAAAGTGCCAAGTTTAAAAAAAAAAAAAAAAAAA
>VZTH01016557.1:0-39430 GCA_013397815.1 Aleadryas rufinucha | reverse complement strand
AGAAAGATAGAAAAAAGAGCTTCCAGCCTCCAGGCTGCTGGCATTTGCATTTTTCCAATCACTCCCCCACCCAGAAAAAAAAGTCTGCTTTGCTGTGTACTGTCTTATTTAGTGTGCCCCAAACTTACACTCCTAGCAATGCAGCTGATATATCTATTACCAGGCTGATACAGATGCATCCATACCTTTTGCACGTTTAAAGCTCTGACCCACTGTTATTAAAAATATTTCTATGATACCTAGAAGAGCACCAGCCACTTTGATGAACAACACATGAGAGTGCTGTACCTTTCCTCACAGACCTCAGATAAGTGGGGGTACGAGCAAGGAAGTAAGGGGATAACTCTGTATGTTATCAAGATTTATTGCGTTTTGGAATTTACTTTACACCTTGACATGTGGACCTTGCCTCTAGTATGGACCTACAATAATAAGCTTGCAAAGGGCTAACTACTGCTTCTTAATTGATTTGCTAAAAAGCGAGTACAGATAAGAAAATGTAGATTATGCTGAATTCATATTGAGGTTTGACTAAGGGATTACAGCAGGGCACTTTTTCATCTGGTCAAGGTCAGTAGCTCTGGTCTTTGGAGTGAAAGAACTTTGGGAAAAATCTTTTCCACAGATGGAAATGTAATAGTTTCTAAATGCAAGGCACGTTGTATGTTACATGTCTTGTAGTAGTTTGGGTGATGCGGAGCTTTATAATCAGCACATGGCAAAATCAGATCAGCAAAATCAGAATCTTGTACATTTCATTTGCATTTTTCACTGGAGTTGAGTTTTTTCAGTGTTTTTTCCACTCAAGTCCTGACCTTGTTGAAGTAACAAAAGATATCAAAATAGAGTCAAAATGGGAAAAATAATGGAAAATTAGATTGTGAATACCTTTGTGAAAAAGGGTTATGAATGTATATGTGAAAAGGTTTTTTTGCTCATGGAATCATATTGCCTGTAACATTAACTGTCTGTGCTTTATTTTGTTTATAACAAACAAATCTCATGAACCCCTGTATCTCCAGAAGGCTAATGTCTTTGTATGCTTTTGGCTTTTGTTCTATTTAAGTTAGTCATCCAGTCAGAAGCACAAAAATTATGAGACCATAGCAGAAAAGGAATAGAATATATATTTAGAATGGAATCATAGAATAAGCTGAGTTGGAAGGGACCCATCAAGATCATCAAGTCGAACTCCTGGCCCTGCACAGGACATCCCAAGAATCACACCACGTGCCTGAGAGCACTGTCCAAATGCCTCTGGAACTCTGTCAGGCTTGGTGTTGTGACCACTTCCCTGGGGAACCTGTTCCAGTTTTCACCCTCTGGGTGAAACCCCTTTTCCTAAAATCAAACCTAAACCTCCCCTGACTCAACTTCATGCCATTTCCTTGAGTCCTGTCACTGGTCATAGGAAAGAAGAGGTCAGTGTCTGCCCCTTCCTATTTAGTGTTGTCAGCAAACCTAGAGGAAAAAACATCTAAGAAAATCAGGAATGTTTCTTAATTGATTTGCAAAATTAAAACTATGATCAGCACTAAATTTTATGTACATTTAAGCAACCCACCAATTAGCAGTGCTCATTTGTATTTGAATGAGCTCAGTATAGATTCATTAGACTGGTCTCTATCCCAGGTAGCATCCCTGCATCATGACTTAAATACATGATGCATGTATTTAAGAGAGGAGAGAATTCAATCTCTTCTCTGCTCTGTCCAAAGTGATGTTATTTTATGCAACTATTGCAAGAACAAAACAGAGCATACACCAGAAAAATCCTGTTGGCAAAATTCCTGTTCATGTGAACAATTTCAAGTCCCTGATGAAAATTAGAACAAGGTAAACCTATTAAGTGCCAAAAAAGCAACGTACCATTTCATGTATTGCAGAAGAAAAATGTTGTCTGTTCTCATGCCTTTAGCAATGAAATGTCAGAAGAGGCAGACCTGGAGAGGTGATTTGTTTTTCCTATGCAGTTGCAGCCTTCATACAAATATTGTACTCTTATGCATGTGTTTGCAATTTCAAAAATCAATTTGCTTATTTTTGCATTTCTGCAGGAAACTGTACAGCTCGGCGATGGCTGGAATCGAACAACTTTTGAGAAGTCAGTCCCCATGAGCACTTACTTGGTATGCTTTGCGGTGCACCAGTTTGACTGGGTAGAGAGAATATCCGCTAGTGGAAAACCTGTAAGTCCTCCTGCAGCCTGAATGTGGTTCAGATGACAGATGTGCCTTGATTTGCATTTTTTTTTAAATCTCTTTCTATACAGAGACATATTTTTCCTTTTCCTATAGCTTATTTTATGCAGCCCATTTTATCAGATTTGGTGTTCACAGTGGTCCCTCTGACCTTGACTACATACAGTGTTTTGCAGTCCTTCCCTGTCTCCCATCTTTGTGAGATCCCAGTCAGTACCTCCCATATGAGCACACACATGAGGAAGGAGCACTCTTTCTCTGAACTGATCCCTGACTCGAAGCCCGGTGACTGAAGGAATGTAAAAGTTAGGGGGTATGGGAGAGTCACAGGCCATGAATACAAATGCTGTATAGTTTTCTGTGAGTTAGAAAGTGTGAATCTAAGCACTTAGTGTTATTACAGCCGTTGAGACATAGGACTGCAGTGCTGTGTGCCATTATGTACTGGCTTTCTTTATTTTACAACAGTGGCAACAGGCAACTGCCCAGTGTAAGTTCCGTAAAAATAAGTATAGAAGTGATAGTGTCTGCCTAAACAGATGGATATTTGGTAGATGCCCTAATGAAGAGAATAGGTTTAAATCTGAATCCATTAAATTAAAATAGCTCCTTCATTTAGATGCAGTAGGCAGGCCAATCCATTTCTCGCTTAGATTCAAATCTCCTGAAGGTGTAGCTGATCTGGCATGAAGAGATCACAAGACGTTACATTGAATCACAAACTGAAATCTGAAATACAACTTGCCCCTCAACAGAAACTCCTCATTTAGCCTAAACCTGGTTTGGGATACTCAACCTGCTGTTAATTGTTTATTGGTTTAGAACTTTTTCTCATCTGATACAGAGAGTGATCCTTAGGGCTGTATGCCCTTGCTTTTTCCCCTTCCTTTCCCCTTATGTAACACGTGGTCTTGTTGTTCACGTGAGCTGGCAGTGCTTTCCTCGTTTTCTGGAGACAGAGTCACAAATGGACAGGGAATCTAGAATAAAACCCCAGCCAGGCTACCATTCCCTTAGCAAGTTAGCTCTTCCTTAGTTTCTTTAACCAAAAAAGCTCATCAAATCCTTCCCTACTTAAGGCTGTTCACTGATGTTAAAATCTGTCTCATAGAAATCTCCAAAGTTCTGATTCAGCTCTTAGCAAAGACTTCCTGTCACAGCACTGTTTAGAGGCCTCCCTCTGTGCCCTCGCTAGTGTCGTGCTGTATGCTTATATTATTACTTGACAAACAACTAAAGCTAAATTAAACTTAGACAAGCAAATGGAGCCTGGTTTGAGATAGATGTGTAATATTCTTAGTTCCCTGCTGTTTGGCTAAGTAATTCATAGGAGTACCTTTTTAGGCTATCCAGTCACACAATTTTGTTAACCAATTGCTCTTCAGCATAGCTGATCCACTCATTATCAGGGACAGGGCTTTGACGATTTGGTCTCAATAGATATTCCCTAGAGTTTAGTTCCTTTAAGAATCAGAATTTGTCTAGATTTTTGTGCAGAACCTAGTGTGGTAGGGGGAAAAAATGGAATGTACTGAAGAGGAGTGTAACACTGTTTTCTGCATGCAGAAGTTAAACATTCACTACTTTTCCATGCCACGCTCCAGAGTATGGCCCTGCGGTCACTATTTGTTTTTTTTCCCAAAGCAAAACAGTACGGCCCACAATGTTCCTGACTGGTTGTAGCTTTTCTAAATAGAAGGGAGTGCTCACTGAAACATGGTAATTAAAATGTGTGTGTGTGGAAGCAGGGCTATTCGTGTCAGTACAGAGGTTGCCTGAAGAAACATCTTCTAATTCAGGCCTTGGTTACTACATATTTTATTAATGCTGTTCACTAAACAATGTCTGAGGACTTGCCTGCACAAGAAAACTTGGGGTTTAAGTGAGGTTAAAATCATAACTGTTTCCTTTCTCTTAACATGGACATAGTTGTACCGATACTTGTAGGATCCGTCACTAAAAATTATCTTTTCCCCAGGAAAACCAGACTGTCTTTAGGGTTTTTAATCATATATATACAAAGTTATTCTTCTAACCTTTCCAAGTCTTGCTGTCCAAGAACTTTGAAGACTAGCTGAACAATGAGGTGTTTAGAATCACCAGCTACTGAAAAGAACATTCCATAGTTCGCTGTGTAAATTTCTAACAATAAATCCCTCATCCGACCGTAAGTATCCACGTGATCCATAAATTACTTTCATAAACAACAGCAAGAGCATACAGTTCACATGACATACTAAACTATTTAAAAACTCTGTCATTCACTCTGAAAGCCCTAACGAAGACATTCATGAAGTCAATGCTGAGAAATGTGCCTACAGCTGGAAACAATGCTCCTGAGCTGATTACCTGTCAGGTACCAAATGTCTGGTTTGGAAAATCACAGACAAGATTATACAAATGAAACCCAAAGTCAGTTCTTGTGCAGGCTGAAGGTTTTGGAAACCATTAATATGGATCAGCTAGGGGACTGAAAGCTGCTAAATTGGGTAAAGAGCTTACAGAAGTGGAAATTGCAGACTGTAATTGCAAACTGACCCTGGGGGAAATCCCCTGGCTCGAATGGATTCTCGATTGAATTTCATAAGCTTTTTTTGGTTTTGTTTGTTTGGTGGTTTTTTTGTTTGTTTTTTTTGTTTCAGCTTTATTTCTGACCACTTTCCCATCCTCCCCTCTCATTGGAGGAAGTGTAATTTCATGGTATTGAAATCAATATGTTGTCAGCTCCAAAAGAGTTCCTGGAATAGACCAGCTCCTTTGCTCAGCTTGGGCCCTAAACTCCTGGCTGTAAGACAGCTCTGAAGGAGCAAACAAGCCACACCAGTGTAGTCAGATGAATGTGGCCCATTCATAAGAGTCATGGAGCTGGCAAAATGAGATGGATTGGTTTTCCTAAAACCAGAAACTTCACTCCATATAGAAATCTCATCCACACTGGAGATTTTTGGGGACAGGGAAGAGAACAGCTTACATACAGCTCCAGCAGGCTTTAGGACAAAAAGATTGAGGGAAAGATCCCCAAAAGGCTCCATGAATTCTGAACTCAAACTTTGTCTTCACAATGTGAAGATAACTTCTCAAAAGGTTTTTTCAAGCTGCAGGCCTCGTCATCGTGGGCATAGGTGCCATAAAGACTCTAGTCCTCCAGAGCTTATTTCCTACTGCTTGACAGCAATAACCAAATCAGTCTCAGGCACCAAGCTTCAGGGATAGAAAGGTCAGTGTTCAACACATCATTTTTTGCATTCAGATATGCAAGAGGAGTACAGAAATGGTCACTCATCACACACAGGGCTACCAAATGTGCCAGTTTTCCTGGACTTGCTTGGCCATAAAAGAGAAAGCTGATTTTTGCCTATGATTTCCTGCCTATGATTTGCCTATGATTTCACAGCAACCCAGAAGGCACCAAAGCTGTGACTGGGTGGCTGTGTGGCCCAACGTCCTGGTCAAACAGCCACTCAACCTGCATGGGCCAGTATGTCTGGGAAGAGTCACAGATCTGGTAAATGCAGTCTTCAGCAGGTTTGAGATCTTCAAACATACAAGGACAAGAGGAAACTGTAATGATAGTACATAGGAAAGATAGAAAGAAGTTGAATAAAATAAGGTGCTATGGACCTCTGACACATTTCAGTACAGATGTGCTCCTAAAGATTGATCTGATGGGATCAGTCAAGATCATTGAACTGCTCAGAAGAAGTGGATCCCCTTTGACTGTGCTTGCTCAGGTCTCCTTCTTGAGAAAACCAGGCCATGGGGAATTAGGGGCTGGTATGCATTCAGGCCCTGCTCCAGGCTTTGCCACTGTGAGCTTCTGGACATGGGTCTTGCCAGTTTTACACTTCAGACAGTGGAAAGTGTGCACAGATTATGTTGACTTGGTCTCTCTTACGTACAACATTTGAAAAGCTTTGTTGTATGAATGTGATAGGGAACAGAATTCAATGTTCAGACTAGTCTCAAAGAAAACCTGCAGTGTTATAGATACATATGCTAAATGCCTTTTCAGTGTTTGACACCTGATTCCTTTGAACTGAAAACTTTTCTAATTGTCTCTTTGTGTTTTACAGCTGAGAGTTTATGCCCAGCCACAGCAAATACACACGGCGCAATATGCAGCAAATGTAACAAAAATTATATTCGACTTCTTTGAACAGTACTTTGATTTGAGCTATTCTCTTCCAAAACTAGGTGATTATTAACATTTATATTTTTCATTTTGTTAATTAAGTGTCATGGTTATGTTGCTCCTACAGATCTCTGTCCTTTAGTGAAAAACAGCATGAAAGCATTTGGTTGCTAACTGCTGATTCTATGTCAGGATGTTTTAAAACTGTACCAGTGTAGTTCAAGATGTTTCTAAATGTCATGATGGATGAGTTGGTCTCAGTTACTATTTAGTTACCAGTTCTCACAGTTCAGTTTGCTGAACTGAAGAATTGGTCCTGGCATGTTTATTTTAAAGTGTCATGTGGAAAATCAAGGGAAGCATTGGTGTCATCAGCAAAGGACCATCATGAGTTAAAACAGAGCCAGAAGTTTCAGAAAAATATGTACCACTTCCATGTGAACTTCTGGACAAAAGTCAGCAGTGAGATAAGTGAAGATGTAAACTGCCAGAGAGTATGTCATATTATTTATTAACCTTAGTGCAAAGTGGGTGTGTATCCACTTCTTACAAAGATGAATGTGGTCCAGCATATAATTTGTAATTTCTACTGCTGGGCTAAATAAAGATCTGGGACTAAATAAGAGCAGGCACACTCTCAAATTTTGCCCGTGGTTACAAAACAAGCAAAGTAGTGCATTTGGGCATCCTTTAGCTTGGAATATCTGGACTCTGGATCTAATTCACACAGTTGAAAATGCACAATAATCAAGTTGGAAATGCAATCACAGTTTTGGAAATTCTTCCTCCTAAGATGTTCAGAGAAGTAATTCAGTTAGGTTCATGAACTTAAAAAGATGGAAAATACTAACTGCAAACAAGTCAAGACAATATAATGGGAAAAAAAATCCCCAAAACTTTGAAAGACAATAACGCTGTGCACACCTTTTGTTGGTGATTTGTACCTGTACCTATCAGGCTAACCTACATTACTTTAACAAAAATTTTTACCTCCTCCTTTCAAAACAGCACCTGAGTTTACTGTAAATATGTGATTGCATTTCAGTGACAACTGATTTAGGGAAACCAGTACAATATGTTTTTATTTCACATACTGGTCCCCAGTAATAATAGGTACTACATCTCACCTGTGCTTTATATTCAAACTTTCATTGTCGTGAAAGCCTGATGACTTTGCCATGGCAGCATGTGGATAAAGGCTTGTCTGTGTGACAGGGTGGACTAGTATCTTCAGGTCAGCAGTATCAGAGGATAGATGCTTTTGTGGATTCTATACTGTTTTTCCCAGAATGTCTATTTGTTGGATCACTAAGTTTGACTTACCATGTTGTTCCCTCATTATTAGAAGTTATCCAGGTCAAACTTGATGAATCAAATACGTTGCTGCATAATGGTTTATTTAAATATTGTATTTCACATTGATTTATGGCTTCTGGCATTACCTTTCTTCTTGCGTCCTCATTTTGACTGTCAGTGAAGCCCTTGCCAAACTATCAGCTTTGATTCTGTAATCAAGTTGTTTAATTTAAAATAAGTAATTCCTATCTTCTGTTGGAGTGGGGTGAGTGGTTTTCATTCTATTCAGTTTTAAATCCATCTATACTTTTTCACTAACCCACATAGAAAGCCTGTGGTCATTATTTGCACAAGAAAATGCCAGTTCAATTGAGTTTGCAATTCTCATTTAAACCTGTATTGATTACTGACCATAAATGAGTGACCCCCACAAATTGCCAAGCGTAGAAGCAGATGTTGTTCACTGCATGGGGGATTTACTTCAGTTAACATGTCAATAAATATTTTTAATACAACAGTGTGACAAACAATGTCATGCCTCATTATGCTACAAATAGTTTCAGGAGGTTTACTGCCTACAGCACATCCCCAGACAACAGTATTAATTTCTGGAACCAAAATTAAGTCATGTATGATATGCACATTCCCAGGAGATGGCACAGCATCACCTCCCGGGACAGATCCTCAGCTAGTGCAACTGATCCTACCTCTGTTAATCTCAGCAGAGCCAGGGCACTTGCTATCAGCTGCTGTAGGCCAGTTCTCTTCTTAAACGCAGATCACAGCCTGCAGTCCACAGCAGTAAGCCAGAATCATAAATGGTAAACAAAACAGGCTGTAAATACACAGAGAGAGGACAAGCTAATTGATTTAAAGGATACAGTGGTAATCATTGTCTCTTTCTTTCAATGCAGATAAAATAGCTATTCCAGATTTTGGGACAGGTGCTATGGAGAACTGGGGGCTGATCACATACCGAGAAACAAACCTGCTGTATGATCCCGAGGAGTCAGCCACATCCAACAAGCAGAGAGTAGCTGCTGTGATAGCCCATGAGCTCGTTCATCAGGTATATTTTAGGACATGAGTCACTTTTACAGTGTTTCAAATATATAGTCACAACATTTTATCTTGAAAATACTGTCATTAACTTTGTCTCAGGATCTTCTATATGTGCTCAAAATCTGATTGCAAAATACCATGTTAAAACTGATCCCCATCAGAGCTTAAAAATACCATAACTACTGCCTTGGAATTTTTCTCAGGAAGTTAGATGCTTGGGCCCAGAGTGTCTGCCAGCTTATGAAAATCTGTCTAAAATGTCTTAGAGAAACTAATTTTCGTGTGCAGATGTCTCTTTCGGGCAGGCAAACAGGGACAACTATACACTGTGGAGGCTGTCTGAAAACATATCCTTAAAAACACAAATCATCAAATCAAGAGGAAGAAACTAAAAATATTTTCAGTGGCACGTGAATCATTAGCAATCTCCCCAGTAATATGTAATTTTATAATAAAAGTGATGTTTTAACACAAGGCAAGGCCTTAATTCCTATTCAAACCCCAGAATTATGATAATTTTCATCTGGCAGCAGGAAAAAAGTAAGCAAATGAATATTCTATATGGAGATGTGAGATACTGAAATGTACATGTACTATTTATCTAAACCTACATCTTTATGTTTATAATTGTAGTGGTTTGGAAATATTGTAACCATGGACTGGTGGGATGACTTGTGGTTAAATGAAGGATTTGCCAGTTATTTTGAGTTCCTGGGAGCAAATGTAGCAGAACCAGACTGGCAAATGGTAATTATTTCTGCATTGTGGAGGGTTGGCGGGGCTGGGAGGAACATTTTGGGAGGGAGTAAAATTTAGACAAGGATGATGAAAACTTAAAGTATATTTATAGAAAACTAACATAGTGTGGTGCAACATAAAGAAAAAGTTAGTTTAAGTTTTTCTCCTACCTATATTATGGTCTGGAACTAGTCAAAGTAAACTTTATAAAGTTTCAGTCTGCAGGGAAGAGTTATTATTTTTTAACAAGTGAGTCAAGTGGTTTAACAAGTGGTTATTATGGCAAGTAACACCTAGGTGGGTTCTGGACAGAGCCTTAACAATTTTGGAGGGTTGCTTAAAAGTCTAACTCTGAAAGATGGAGATTTTCCTGTATTTATTTAGTTAGGCTGTACTCTCTTCATGGGACTTGGGATCATTATCTGATCTGGTAAGGGTTGGGAACCTGGGCATGTCTCCACATCTTGAGCTATTATCAAGGAAAATACTGGACTCCCATTCAGCTTCTGCCAGCACTGTAAGTGTCATTTCAAATGCTCCAACTCAGACAATCTCTACTCTGTGCAGTGCAAAAATAGGTAGCGACAGTGGATGGCCAAAGTGCTAACTGTGCCAACTCCAGATGCTTTAAGGGCGTTGCAAAGAAGTAAGCCTTTAATATGCATCATACTCCATGAATAAAGGGAGTTTTCTTGCTCCTTCCTTCCTCCCCTCCCAAACAGACGTGATGGCACATAGCATGCATATTTTCCCCCAGCTGTCCAGGTGTAATGAGGTTCTGGGTACTAGGACATATACAACATATGCCAGTGGAAGGGAGCAGTGTAGGTTTTGCATAGGTTGAGCCTGTTGAAATCTACTATCCCCTGAGCCTGGTGACTTCAGAAGCAGGCAGTGCCTACTTGCTGCTTTCCCTGCCTCTCTCCCTGCAGAGAGGCTGAGAACAAAATCATTCCTGGGTCACTTTAAAGTAGAAGATCTGTGGTCCTAACTATGTAAGAAAAATTCTAATTACTGAGTTTAAAATTTAAAAGATGTTTTTGTATCTAGATACTATGTTCCATCTAAGACATTTCAATGCTATCTTAGTGAGTATTAGAAGAGGAAAGTTAAATTGAATTTTAGTCTTTTTTGGTCAATATTGATTAGGAAATAAGGGGATTTTGACTGCTGGCTACTTAACCTTTTTTAAAAAATTAAAATCACTTTAAAAAAACATTATAAGCCTTGGGATGGGGAACCCTGCCTCCTTCTTCCCTCCCTCCCTTCCTACCAGCTCCATTTTTGCAAGAGGAGACCATGATGCTTTGTGAATATTGTCACACTTCTGAAATTGGTAACACAGGCTACTCTTTTTGCCTACTGGGGGCAAGGGAGGGTGGGATGGGTGTGTCTGTGGTATGATACACACAGGAAAACAGGATCTGCAAAAGGCAATTTATCTTAATTAAGGACAAATTGTATGCCTCCCCTCTCAGATGTAAAGTAAGAGTTTGCAAGTCCTTCTTTAAAGGGCATGAAATTTCATTCCATTTCAAATTGCCTAGAGAAGTACAGTTCAAGCTACTTAGCTGAGAAACAGACATATACTCCTGCCTTTGTTTCTATTCTAATGTCTTCTCTTTCTCAGCTTGAACAGGTTTTAATTGATGATGTGCTTCCTGTGCTGAAGGATGACTCTTTGCTGTCTTCCCACCCAATTGTAGTCGATGTGTCATCTCCAGCTGAAATCACCTCTGTGTTTGATGGGATATCCTACAGTAAGGTAGGATATCCTCCTCTTGTGACTTTGGATGCAAAGGAAGTGACGACTTTGGAGAGGAGATAAAAGTCAGGGGTGCTCATAATTAGGACTCCTAATTCATTTGAGCTGTGTGTGTGCAGATCTTTGTTCTGGGACATTCCCAGCTGTTGTCAGGGCACACAGAGGCCTTCTGGAGCCCATGGCATCTGGTAGTACTTGCTGTGTGGGGCAGTAGCCCAGAGCTCAGCACTTGTGGGAAAGTGCTGTGAGGTCCAAAGTGTGAGGGATGCCAGCAGCCATGCTGTGGATCACCACTTTGAAGACCCAGCCTAGGGGGCTGAGGCAAGCTTGTCTCCCTCCATATCAGTTGTAGCCAAAGCTACTTGGTCCTTAGGCAAGCCTTAGATGTGGAACAAAGCAGGTGTCCCCCCTGTATCTAACCAGGGAGTCTCTTGACTCAAGAGCCCCGACAACACTGTTCCCTCCAGTTATTTTCTGCAGTACATCGAGACAAGCCCGAAGAAGCAAAAGAGGAAACATTCCTGTCCCTCTTTGCTCTCACCACCACATACGTCACCAAGGCAAGGAAGGATCTGGGACTCTGTTCTCTTCTCCTCAAACAGCCATCTCCCATGCTGCTTCTGAACCTGATACACCATATTTCTATAGGCAGCTTTTTGTATGACACCATCAGTGTTCCGTACCTGATGCCATAACACGCTTCCACCGAACACACAAAATCCACCATTATTAAATACTGCTTGTTGCTTTCCCTCCAAGCTCCCATTATCAGCTAAACATAAAGTATATATTGCATTGATTTTAGCTTTAGCTGTGCTAGTCTGTAACCATAGACACTACTTTTATTAGCTAGACTTTATCCATATCCATCAGTTTTCTGTTTTCAATTGTTAAATCCTCTATCCAACAATACCACCAGTATTTATTGCATCATAAATGCCTCACAGTCAAATCATAAACCATGTAAAAACCTGCATTGTGTAACACTGTTTTTAAATCAAACTAACAAAAGTCACGAAATATACAGAGCTAAATCAAATACTCTGGATCAAAATGTATTTTAGTGGTGAGCTAAGCAAGAGACATACTTTTGCAGGGTATGAAAAACAATGGAGAAAAAAAATCCTAGCTTTTTCTCATCTCTTTGTGCCTAGATAATTGCTACATGAACTCATTTTTTTTTTAAGCGAAAACACTTGAGGACTTGTGCATTGTTTGGGAACAGTTTGCTTGGGATATAATTTGGCTTGGGTTATAATTTGGCTTGAAAGTCTTTGCGTAGATTTAGCTCAAATTACTGTTGGTATTTATATATAAATGCGTGACAAAATTAACTTTTTTCTTTTTGGCTTTATTTTGGCTTCTCTTTTGCATTTTTCTTATAAAAACAATCTTCTCATGATAATATTCATCACTAAACAAATAAAGCATAATTTGGAATGCTCTCTGTTAGTCTTACCAGAACAACCAGAGGGCTTAGACAATCCTAAAACTCTAATGAATTGCCTAAGGGTCTATGGAGTCATTGCAGTATATTCTTCAAGAGATCCTCTAACCTGCTGTGTGATTGGTAGGGCATTATATGCCTAGGAAAATTCTACTAGAGTAGAGCTGATGAGTAAACAATTAATGTATATAATTGGTTTTATCTGCTTTTAAAAAGTATTTGCATCTCATCTCTTTCCCAGTGTAATCCTCTGTCTCAATTTGAAAGGTTTTACTAAAGTAACAGTGATACTTTTTGTCTTAAATAAGTTCTGTTAGAAATTTTCTCTTGGACCCCCTCATTTTTGGAACTTCCCAGCTACAGAAGTTTAGGATTCATGTTCCACATTTCTGCCACAAACAAATCTTGTCATGTACTTGGCAGTTACTATGAAATTATGTGGGTGTTGATAAAAGACTCCCCCCTATACCCCCATGAGAGAACGTCAGCTATTCAAATTAAGGTCACTTTCCTGAGCCTCCCCAAATAGTTGTAAGAAAGGAAAGTTATTAAAATACTGGTGTTCCTATAATTAGTGATTTTTGTTAGGATGAGTTTTTCTCAAACACACTTCATAATGGACTACAGAGGAAGGACAAGAGCAGGGAGAGAGACTGAAAAACAATAGTAGAAGGTGCAAGTGACTAACTATACATTACAATTTAAAGCAAGAGAAGTCTCCACTGTTACCAAATGCATGTATAAGTGTGTATTTCTACTTTGGCTTTTAATATAAATGGCAAGGGATGGTTTATGAAAAGTGATACCAGATAAGAAGTGGCTGATAGACAAAGATGAGGAACTGAGGTTCCCTAGTGCATACATGTGGCTGCATGATCACCATTGATCATATGCAGCCTTATGATTACCACTAATGGGCATCTGTTCTAAATGTTACTGAATTGGTTTTGAACATGTTCCATGGCAAACACATCAGGTTTATGTATTGGAAAACAGTCATCTGCTGACCACCTTGACTCTCCAACAATAGCCTGGAAAGCAGTTTGAGGTATACCTGTTCAAAAGGTCCCTCTGCCATGACTGGTCCGGTTGTTATTCTCAGAGACATAAATAGAGGAAACAGGATTTACTGAGAATTCAGATAATATTCTTGTTTTCATGGGACAACTGGATTTTTAAACCATTCATAGCATTAGGCTCTCAACTGCCCCTTGATTTAGCTCAGAAAATGAAAACATGCTAATCCTAAAATCATATTTTCCATCTTAGAGTTTGGACTCCTTTATTTTTTCTTCATCATTTTGCACACTCTGTTCTTTGTTCCACATGGCTCTTCTACTTCTCTCTCCTGTCTTCCTTTTGTGTCTTTCTTCTTTCAAAATCCTAATTGTTTGTTTTTTTTCTGTGACACCCAAGGAAGTAACTTCTCTCATCTCAATTCTACCCTGCTTCAGAGGCCAGAGCTCTTAAACCAGTCCTCAGCAAATCTCATTCCTTATCTTGAGATGGCATACCCAACATGTAAAGCCCCAGACTTGTAGGATTTTTACAGTTCCCTTCCTGTTGTGTGTTCAGCTGAAGTCGCTGCCTCGCTCAGGCTGTTCCCCTGACAGGGGTAGTCCCCAGCTGCCCTCACTCCTGTCCTGTTCAACACGAAACAGGGAGCCCTGCTCACACAAACTGGTAGAGTGGCAGGACAGTAACCTGCAGCAGCAGGGCTCGGGAGCTGAACATAGAAACAAGTGTCGGATCACAACTAAGGACTGATTCTCACACCCAGATTTAAGCTCCACCACATAGGCATGCCATCCCACAAAGGAATTAGAAAAAACACTTCCTTAGTCTGATGGATGGTTTCTATTTTTGCCTTGTAAAATAATAATTCACATGTTGCTTTTTAGATGAACGAAAATCAGTGTTAGAGCAGTGGGGGTTGACCTTCTCCCCTTTCCCTTTGTCCTCAGGGTGCATCGATCCTCAGAATGATTCAAGACTGGATTACACCAGAGCTCTTCCAGAAAGGCTGTCAGGTAAAGGTGGCACTAAACCCCACCAGAAATACAACCCATCTTCATGTGACAGTAGCCAAGCCATTATTCGAAAAGTAAATATCAGAGATCCTGGTATTAGTAGCAAAAGTACTCAGTGCATTTCAGTACTGAGTGGATAACATGGAGGGGAAGAAGTTCCATGCTCCCACGGAAGCAAGAATGTGAACTGCATTAAGATTTGATAGCCAGACAGTGAGGACCTGATTTCCTGACAGCTTTTAGTGAAAAAACCTCCTCCACCCCACTGTTGTTCTGTTGTCAGCTGGGATCCCCTCATTCTGTAAAGCTGCAGCTTCCTATGGCCAGGATCCTCCAACCCACACCAGCCTGCTATGTAGAGACACTCTTAGAGGCATAAGCTCATCCGTGCCCTGATGCAGGGACACCCAGCCCTAGGAAGTTAAGATAATAGGGAGAAGAAAAGGGATATATATTGCACAGTTCATAGTCCTTTCTTGTGGAGGAAAAATGTGGTGCTACAAAATTATGGAAAGACAAAATGGGAGAAAGGAGACCTCCCAGAAGGAGAAAGGTTATCTGTCCTTTCCTTTGAACTGACATTGGTTACAGGAGCTGCAGTGCAAGCTTACCACATTTGTTCTTACTTCCCTCCCTCAAGAGGAGCACATTTATGGGCTGCTACAAGATAGTTGTATTTTTCTTTACTTCTCCTTTCATATATTCAATCAGAACAGTTACCCAAGATGGGAAAATATAGTCATCCTGTCCCCAAGAGCCTAACCCTTCCCTTCTGCTCAGAGCCTTCAAGAGCACTAACGTAGGCAGCTGTGGCCAACAGCGAAACAAACAGCACCATCTACTGACTGAACATCACCAGGAGCAGGTGACGGGGAAGGAAAACACCCGCCAAGCAGCCAGGGAAGACACAGGATGGGAATAAGGTTTAGGCGCTGCAAACTCTTTGCTGAATACGATTGCTCCTTGTAACAGTCGTTTTGATCAAAACTTAGAGGTGACTAGGCTTTCCTACTTCCACTTTGAGTCCACAGGTAGAGAAGTCTCATGACATATCTTCCTCCTGCTAAACAACCTCTTACATTAGTCAGAAATGTGCAACAGGGTATAGTGGTGTCCATTCAAACAGAAAACAAAGAACTCTTCAAGTACAAATTTATTTCATACTAACAAGTCACTCTGGAAAAGGCTGACTTTTAGTGTTATGGGATGCATTGGACAGCAAAGGAACTTCATCAGCTGAATGCTGATCTGTTTCATCTCCCACTCACAATACTACCACCCATGTGTGGATACCCTGAGAGGTGCTCTCTGTACCCCTGTAAAACTGAATATGTGTATTGTTTTCATAGGCAAAGAAGAAACACTGGTAGTATTTTCACAGTCTTCTACCTCTCTCTAGGCATACTTGAAGAAATACCATTTCCAGAATGCGAAGACACAACAATTTTGGGAAGCACTGGAAGAGGTATGTTTTGCATCTACCCAAACTCTTGCTAAAAAATGTTTCATATCTCACCCACTGACTTCAGTTTCTCAAGCTTTTTATATTCTGTAGCGCTTCTGTCAGTGAGAGATTACAAGCTAAGTAGCTTCCCAATATATTCCAATATATCTTATTTCTTTCCATCTTATATTTATTTTTTATTTTTTTTTTTTTTTCGTTTTTCTTTGTTTTTGGCATAAGACTGTGGGAGTGGAACAAGAAACAAGAAAAGAAGCCTTGATAACAAACAGCCTGCTACTGAAGCGTTTCCTGCAACTCAAACTCATTTCATGTGTGAAAACACATTTCATCTACCATACACATGTACCCCATCAACTCCCAAGTAATTTTGGTGCTTATCTCCCTCTCTAGCTTCTGAGTCCCAGTTGGGTCATCATTTGTGCCACCATTTTCTGATCTTTCCTGTTCCTTGAGGCTGGACTATTTTTTTCCATCTATCTCATTATCCCCAAAAACCCACCTGCATACTGCCAGGTTCTTCCCTGACATTATTTCCTTTTCTTCCAACTCTGTGGACACTCACACAGCCTAAATTGTGCTTTTGTGTCTCTTTTCTAGTTCTCTAGTTCTCTTCTCCTTGGTCCCAGACTTCTTCCTGCTCAACAGAACTTCCTAGTTTCTCCCTCTAGTGCTCTACATCTTCACATCATCTACCTCATCTGGAGAAGGAAACACTAGAAGTGACCGTAGCTCACTTCTCTCACATGTGGCATCCTGGGGAGGTAGTGACAGCTTTCTCCAGCTCCAGTTCCTAGGACAGATGTTCATGGATCAAATTTTACATTGGTGCAGCTGCTGGTGGTTAATACTGGCTCTTCCCTCACACTCAAAACAGGACACACTGCAAGGAGGCTTCTGGCTTTGAAAAATCTCCCTGTGTCCTTTCTGTCCTGTTCAGTTTTTCTGTCAGAAAAAAATGGAGAGATCTTAGAGCATGCAAGAGGCCTCAAACGTTCCTCAGTATCTCTTGTTCATGTTACTGGCCAGTCTCCTACCTACACATTTCTCATTTCTTCTGTGGGTGTTCAAGTTTCCAACTCATTTCCTTCTTCAATGACAGGCACCAAAAAAGGATTTAATGGAGGATTTTTTGGTCTGAACCTGCTCTTTCCTCTGCCCCTTTCTGTTCTTCTTTTTCTTAATACCAGAGATAGGTTGTTTTCCTTTTAGGACTGAATTTTCATTTTCACAGCAACCTTCTTCCATCATTCATAGGCAAGTAATAAACCTGTGAGGGAAGTCATGGATACATGGACTAGGCAGATGGGCTACCCTGTTTTGGAGATGAGAGATAATACAGCATTCACCCAGAAACGTTTTCTTTTGGATCCCAATGCAAATGCTTCTCATCCTCCTTCTGATTTTGGGTAAGTTCCTACTGCAAATGTCGATTCAAACCAGGCAGAAATACTGTACCATTTACCCTCTTCATCTCACATACACGTAGGTAGTATTTTACTCATTCTTGCTAAACTTATTCTCAGCATTTTTTTTTAAAGGAAGACAGGAGGAAGTTAGCCACAAATATTGCAAATTTAAAACAACACCAACCCTTGGTCTCAGGGTTTCTTTCTCAAACAGAGTAGAATAAAATTGGACAGGATCTCTCAGGGAACCTGATTTCCACACACAGACAGTTCAGATTATTGGAAGTCATCTGTTGCATCACTGCAAATTATAGTCTCTCAGACTAAGAAAACTGCCACAAAATTGTCTCTGTCCAGAAATCAGATACTGTGGTCCAAGTAT
Source organism: Aleadryas rufinucha (assembly GCA_013397815.1). Taxonomy (NCBI): domain Eukaryota; kingdom Metazoa; phylum Chordata; class Aves; order Passeriformes; genus Aleadryas; species Aleadryas rufinucha. Next base: position 21,506 of record VZTH01016557.1, on the reverse strand, counting down.
TTTATACCACAGTAATTTATTCCTTTCCTATATGGCATAGGATCTATAACATATCACAGAGTTGCCTGACATATTATTTAGTAAATGTTTATGTACATAAGCACACAGTTGGCTTCATAAAACAAGATGCAAGCATTGAAACAAAGACAGACATATTGGAGGGGGGTTTGTACCATTTGGTTTCAAGTGTCATTTGATTTTCTTTCCCATTAAATAATTTCAGTTATAAATGGAATATACCAGTCAAATGGAGGATTGGGGATTCATCAGATTATACTTTCTACAATGCATCAGATTCTACAGGTAAATGTCATCTTCTCTTTTAAGGATAATGAATGGATAAAACTTTTCAATATCCTTTACAAGAAATAGAACATAGAATGAACTTTCATACTTTCCAGTTTTCAGATCTGGGAGCTAGCACATAGCTTGGTTGTACTGCGGTTACTAGTAATTTCAGTGATACGATTACTATTTCCCCTATACAAACATTACGTCAATTTAGGCTCAGTTTCAGTATAGTGCTTAAGCATCTGTTTAAACACAGTCCTATTCAAAGAAACATCTATGCATACTCTTAATTATAATGTGCTAAAATCAATTTGGCTTAGATATGGCTGTTGTCCAGTCCAAGAAAAGACGTGAAGTAGGAGGCTGATGAATGCTTCTGTGGCATGGTGAATTGGCAATTTGAGTTCAATTAAAGAAAAAGAACTACAAATGATTAATCACCTTTTCTAATGCTGATTTCAGAACTGAGAAAATTCCTAATGGGTTTTTTTGATCATTGTTCTATTACGCAGTCAAGTCTGAATTTCTTGTTCTGCACCTTCAGTGGACAAAAATGTGGGGAAAAATTACTGACTTTTTTCAGATTTTAAATTACATCCCACTGAACTTCAGAAATATTACAATCACCTCCTCTTTTCTTGTACTTGTTTGTTACGTATTTAAAATGTAATTTGTCTTTTGTTCTTTTACCTGGTTGCTTTTCGTATCCATGCAAAAGCAAACAAAAAACATCTTATGTCATGATACAATTCAGCAGTTAACACAAAGAAATTTTCTTTCTCTGATTTCCACATGACATTAGGGTGTGCTGCAAGGGGCTATTAGCTTCACAAAGCCTGCAAAATCTTGATCAGATGCTTACTTCTACATCCACAAAACTTCTGTCTTGCAGGGCAAACAGCAGCTGTAGGAAAAAATGCCTTTAGAAATACTTTGTATGTATCATCCAAACAGAAACATGCTTTTAACTACAGCCACCCTCAAACCACAGATTGAAGACCACTGTTTTCAGTGGGAAATAAAAAAATTTTCATAAGTAGCATCACCAACTGGACCAGGCCAACCTTCTGAGAAAGGAACATTTTTCAAGTATGCATTGTAAATGGGAAAATCCTTAAACATGAGTGCTTGCATAAAGTCTCAGCCTATTTTGTAAATCCTTTATCAATAGCTACAAAAATAGAATCAAAGAAAAGTACAGGAAAGAGAAGTTAAAGTTAGTTGAAACAAACTAAAGAATGAAACTAATGGGTTATAAAATATGATAATTTTAATAGTGCACATGAGGATGAAAAACCTTTAAAAATACATATTTGCAAGAACTGCTTCTTTGCAATTTTTACTTCTTACAATGACACTAAGTCTCACTATCCTCACTCTACTCACAATGATCTCCATTTTCAATTTAACCAACTAGCTGGCCCAAGTAATTACCACAATTCTTTATTCTAAGACAAGTTCTGGCAGTCATCAAAATCTATAATAACTCATCTTTACTTAGAGCCATTTAGAAATAAATAATGAAATAAATAAAATACCCATTAAAACAAAATAATACTTTTGGAGTCAAGGAATCTCCAATGAGTTCTGTGTCATATAAGGTGCACAAACTGATCACTGTTTGTTTGTTTTGTAGGAATTACAATACCAGCTTCTCCTGATACTTTTCTGAACGTTAATCCAGACCACATTGGATTCTTTCGGGTGAATTATGATAGTCAAAACTGGGCCAGGTTAAGCACCCTTCTGCTCCAAAACCACAAAGTAAGTGGCATAATGTCTAACCTGTCTGGTGGGTCTCATAAGAGGTCTGTAGAGGCAAGGGTTTTTCTGCAAATAATCTGTATATCCTTGATCCCTCTTTTCCTCTTTTCACACAGAGTTTTTCAGCTGCTGATCGCGCAGGGATTTTGGATGATGCTTTTTCTTTAGCAAGGTAAACTAATTTCCTGCAGAGATGTCAACACAAGTTTTTCACTTTCTGTTGCCTAATAATTAGAATTCATGCAACCCAGGTGATTGAAAGAAATTATCTGAATTTGGTATGTGCTTAATTCTTTGTTGCTTTATCTTTTCCTCCAAAAGGGGTGCATTTAAGTATGCATTGGCAACTTGCATTACCAATGCAACCAAGAGAAACGCTCCCTTTCAGTACCATGGCAAGAAAAAAGCAGGCTTTAATTGCATAGGTCTTAGAAAGGGGTGTTTTCTCCATATAATTAACAATAATAGTAGCACTCCAGAAGAAGTCAGGTATCCAGAAAAGTAGAGGCATGCCTACAATGCATACCAAGGCATTGGGTAGCTACCACCTCAGCTGTTTTGTCTAGAAACTTGATTGGGAACTTATAGATCTTGTGCCCAGCCATGCTGACAGATAAATTTTAGGCGATCTGTAACAGCCTGTAAGTCTAAGTCTCCTTAGCCTTTCAGGATGTCTCCAACCAGCAATTCCTTTCTTTTTTATAATATTAATGTAGTCAGTTAAGGGCTGCCCACTTCTAGGTACCCTGGGCTGCTGCACAATATAAACAGGCTTCTCACAATGGCACAGCTCCTACAATTAGGTATACATCAACAGTGATCCTTGGTTATCTCTTTGGAAAACACCTTCCAAGTTACATTCCAGACTACTTTCTCCCTCACAAACTTTACTATTTCAGGCCTTCTAAAGTAAATAGTAAATCTAATATCTTTGGAGAAACAAGTTCTTCAAATTCATTAAAATAACAGAAGTTATGTTTTCTCCTTCCACAGACCTGGACTTGTGAATTACGCTGTTCCCCTGGAGCTCACAAAATACCTAAGAAACGAAGCAGATTATTTACCCTGGCATAGAGCTGTATCAGCTGTAACTTACCTTGCAAACATGCTTGAAGATGATACAAATCTCTATCCTATGTTTCAGGTGATGAAGCAAAATAAAAGCCAATCCAGCTTGGGACCACTGAAAGTGATCGTTCAGAAACTCTAACAAGAATAATACTGAAGTTACAGTTATTTTCAGTGTTGCTGAACTATTAATATTTACTTTTCATTACTGTTCTCTTAAAAAAAAACCCCACTAAACACTGCTTAGTAGTGGTATCTGAATTACCTGGATTCTGCATTCAGGACCATGCACTTGGAGAAAAGAAATTATGACTAATTATTCTTATAATCTGTCACCATAAGGCATGTTACAGATATTTATTAGTCAAGGCTGTCCTGCATTCAATAAAGAAGTATGTACAGGGCAGCAAAATCTCTGACACCTGTCCTCAGCACCAAGGATGGCTATATTTCTATGTGGCAGTGAGCAGGTTTGTTAGTTGACCTAAAATACTGAACATGATTTAAGGGTCACTAAAGTAACTATGTCCTGAACTCTCTATCAGCTCTGGAAAGCAGTTGTGGCAGTGTGTCCTTGCTGTACCCCAGCCTTCATCTGGGAGCACAGACAAGGTTGGAGAGAAGCAGGTTGGCTTTGTCCTATCTGCATGCACATCAGTATTGCAAGCATTCAGACTTGGCATGCTGTGGGGATCTGGAAACATTGTGTATGTGCCAGTTCATGTTACTTTTCATTCAAGAGATGCTAGTTCTGGGAAAAAATGAAGGAGACTAAACTATGAAATTAAATATATTATTATTTAAAGAAATCTACACAAGTAACAACACCCTTTTTCTACCTCAGAGATATTTTCGCAATCTGGTAAAACCAATTGTGGATCAGCTGCGCTGGGAGGATACTGGAGACCATTTGCAGAGGTGGGACAATCTTTATGTTTTCCTTCTCATGTTATTGATGCATTCAAAGAATAGTTAGCAGTAGGAAAATATCTCTCTCCCTCCCTCTCTCTTCTTCCAAGGCTTCTTCGTGCATCTGTTCTAGACTTTTCCTGCAGTATGGATGACACAGAATCTTTGAACAACGCTTCTGAACTCTTCAATGGATGGTTACAAGGAGAAACGTGAGTGCTCACATCTTTTGTGGTTTGTGAAGAACATCATAGCATGTGACTGGGTCACTGATCTCAAGTAGGAAAGGGAGAAGAATATTTAAGTACTGTTTCTTTATTTTAGTATTGCTGCAAATCTCCGACTCATAGTATATCGCTATGGGATGCAGAACTCAGGCAATGAGACATCATGGAATTACATGTTCAAGAAATACCAAGAAACTTCATTAGCCCAAGAAAAAGAAAAGCTGCTATATGGCCTGGCATCAGTGAGGAACATCACCCTTTTGGACAGGTGATTTAAACACACATAGATTTCTCTTTTCCTACAGAAGCAACTGGTCACTGTTTGCTCATTCCCCTCTTCCTCTCTTCTGTGCTGTCACTTTGGTCAGATTACAGCATGAGGTATGCAACACATTTTCAAGACCAGTTATTTAACATGCCCCTCTGAGATTTTACTACAACAGGAAAAAAGCCTTGTTCTTTTAGTGGAAAGATATTGAAGACATGGTAGTTGCTGCACACAATCAACAACCTTCAGCTCTTCCAACAGTGCATTTACCCTGTGCAATTTTAGTTGCTTAATAGTTAAGCATCAGGAGTAAATTAGTCATCCATTTCCTCTTTAATCAGTGAAGGGAGGCCAGACCTACAAAGCACTGCTTATCCCAGACCAGGAAAGGGGCTTAAAATTGATGGAAAGAACTGCTTTCAGGTGTTGTCAGTCACTCTCCATTGGCTCCAGTTTGCTTAGCCTAGATGTCTTACCTTCTACATAGCTAAAATTAGGCAAATAGCCTTGAGCAATTGTTATTAACAGTCCTATGAAGGCATCCGCGTGAACTTGCAAATGCTCCCTGTGGTGCTGTGCAGAAATACTCAAGCTAGAACCAAAAATGTTGAATTCATGCTGCTATGGCAATGATCAAGAGTCTGGATACTTTCCCAGACTGGTCCAGCTGTCAGACTGGGCAAGTATCTCACCAGCTCTGCACAGGCACACCAGCTACTTTAAGCTTATCTGATAACTTCAAATGTTGTTGTATCATGTAGCAGACATGCAAGCAAACATCTACACCGGGGCCATTCACCACTCTATTGGAGCCCTATCTAAATATCATAACATGGAGCAGTGTCTGCTTGAAAGAGCTCCAAGTTTAAAGGAGGTGATGCAAGGAAATATAGGAGATTCAGGAAGAGTAAATATAAGAGTTAGAGTAATTGAAATAATGGTACGAAACAGCTGTATTCCTAAATTTTTGTGACCACAACAGCCATAATCTAAAGCCATTAAATAACTAATGGCTGACATGATCAAGACATGAATTAATTAGCTAGATCAGCCTATATTTGCAGAAAATAAAAAATCCCTCCTAAAGCAGGGAAAGCTTGTCTCTTAATTTGCTATTAAAATAACAAGCAAGGAGGAAAGAGCAAACAGATTGAACAAAATTCTCCATTACATATAGGAAAAAAGAAGACAATCCTTAATCCCAACACAGAACAGCTTGAAAGGGTGTTCTTCTGCAACTGCTGCTGTGAATCCATGACCATGCTACTCATCTCCCTGCAAACATGTGTGCTTCACCCTGTCATTCCAAACCATCTATGCCATAACTGGATATATAACTGCAGCACTTGCAGGCATGCTCTGCCCAAATGAATTTTAATTTTGCATGGATAAAAATTTCCAAACAAGCAGCAGAGATGCCAGTGTGAACAAGCCACCTGTGCATGTATTCATGGTCCCTGTAAGATGTGTCTTTAAAGTCTGGACTATTACTTTTTTTGGTGCTTGGCTGAACAGGCTGAACTACTAACTGATCCGATCTTGTTTTCTCTACTTCATTAAAATATAGGAATAATAATGGGGTTTGGCTATTTTCAAGTAGAGACATAAACCTTACCTACTTTGCTAAAGAGACTTCTACCTAAGATTTCTTTCAATACATTTATCTCTTGACACAGTTATGTTTTAGATCTGTGTACTTCACCTTTAAAATGCTGCAGGAAAAAAATAATATTCCTGTTTGGAAATGGCTCTCATTGATTCTTATGGCATTTCCCTTAGGTATCTGAAATATATTTACAACACCAGCCTCATCAAAAGCCAAGATGTGTTCACAGTCCTGAGATACATCTCATATAACACCTATGGGAAAACAATGGCCTGGGACTGGATACGACTGAACTGGCAGTACTTAGTTGACAGGTACTCCAATGAACTCATTGGAAACTGCATCCACCTGTAAATCTTGTTACATGCCACGCTTTTCTGTGTTTCCATTATACAGCTACAGTCACTGGCCTTTGCAAAATGAAAACTGAAAGCTTATTCAATACAATTATATCCATTTGCTGCGGAAGAAGTATTGTGTTGCTAACTTGAAAACCATTCTTTCCCTAAATGATCACTACCAGTAAATGGTGATCAAGTACAGAAAGTTTTACCAAGGCCATAGAAATCTGGTTATTGCATGGAAATTAGTGAATCAAGTCTGCACTCTTGCAACTGATTTCATAACAAGAAGACAGAGTATAGAATTGGGGTTTTTAAAATTTTTTTCTAATGGTAACAGCAAGCAGCAGACATACAGATGAGCAGTGGAAGTAATAGCAAACCTTTTAGCTTCACTCCTCCCTATTTGAGTGACTTCTTTCTCCTTCCATCTCCTTTCTAAGTGCTTGGTGAGGGCACAGAAAGGAAGCACACCTGCAAGCCTTAAGCTGTGAACTGGACAGTTTTTCTATTGCCAAACAGCAATATTCCTAATTTCCATCTTGAGACAACCAGTAATTACTTTAAAAAAATGATTCCACCATAAGAGATCACTCCATTAGTAAACATATTTAAGAACAGCTCAGATATTATGAAGGGGTGCTATTTTTCAAATAGTTTTAAAAATACTGAAATTTGAGTGTATCTGCCATATTGTAATACAATTAGAAGTTTAAGTTTCAGGTAATTACAGTTTTGCATCAAACATCATTATTAAATTGTTTTTCTAGATTCACTATAAATGACAGAACCCTTGGTCGAATAGTAACTATTTCCCAAACCTACAACACTGAACTCCAGCTTTGGCAGGTATGGTGACATCAATTCTCTTGGGTTTAAGGCAATATATTTAATGATCTTCTGGCCACAAAACCTATTTTTTTTTCCTCTAAATGCGTAAAGCAGCGGGAGTTTACTGTAAAACTATTCCAGTGCTACTAGCATGAGCTTATAGATCTCGTCCAGCCAAATTTAGCCTTGATTGTGTCTTTGTAAAAAGCCGCTTGCTCTATAGCAGCATTATTTACTTCACATCAATTCTTCTTCTCTTTTCCAGATGGAAAATTTCTTTGAAAAGTATCCTAATGCTGGGGCAGGAGAATTGCCCAGGAGTCAGTCACTGGAGCAAGTGAAGAGCAACATTGTATGGCTAAAAGAAAACAAGGAGGAAATACAAACGTGGCTGGAAGCACAGTAAGGCTTCAAAGTCTTACTTTGTGAAAAAGATCAGATACTCAGATCTTCAAAGGTGTTTAGCATCACCTAGGTATCTTAGAGGACCAAGACGTAACATTTTTTTCTACAAACACTCAGGAGACCACTGCCAGAGCAATGTCTGTGTAGTTGCTTAGCAGGGATAGCTTTATTTGTTGAGAGCTGAATTTGCCTGAACAAACATGACAAAGGTTTGAAGTCACTCAAGGCAGAAGTGATGGCAGAACTGGAGTCCTCGCTGATCACTCTGGTCTCACTCCTTATGCACACCACACTGAAAAGCTACTTCTTGGTTCGCACACAAGTATATCTAGTACACTCAGGGATTCCTTTCCAAGTGCACCTCATAGGAGCTTTCTCCTGAAGGAAAGGGAATTAAACAGTAATTTTAACATTGTCTGAAAATCATCCCCTATATTTATAGTTTTAAAAATTCTACATCTGGGATTTAGGTTTGCTTTTTGATACTACAGAAAGGCCAGTTAAGCTTTCCTCTCAACTGATTTTTGAAGTTTAACTACCAGTACACAAGGGATCAATATTATCAGCTTCTTTTTCAATGTTATTAGTTGGGATTCTGTAGCTTAGGGTAGGGGTTGTCTTGGTTATTTTTGTCTTATTTCTAAATCTTTCCAAAAAAAAAAAAAAAGAACTTGTGGCAGCCAATACTGCAAACAAGACATGCTTTACTTACTGTTTGTTTTCTTATAGAAAAATAAAATTTAAAAGTCTACCTGAAATCTCAGTCTCTTTCTAATGAAGTGATGAAACTTCCTGGGTTATAGAAGAACAGCTGTTATATAGCTCACCTGTGCTGTACATAATAGCTTCAGTGACTTCTGAGGGGGGGAAAATCTATTAACTCCTCTGAGAAAACACAGAAAAAATGGCAAATGCACCCAGAGGGATCAGATGAGTCCCACTGCTGCAATTCAGTCTATTGCAGGAATACAGACAGCAAAAAAAGAATTCTCAGTCCCAAGTCCCTCTGCCCTTGTGATGCTGGAGAAAGCATCAGGCCTACTCTGCCTGTCTCTCCCAGGCTGGAAGCTGGGGGGGGGTTGGAGTTCCCAGATTTCCACATGCCATGTCCTGACACTGTATGAGCAGCAAATGTGAGCACCTCCTTGCCTTCTCCCTGGTCTCCTGAGCGGAGACCACAACCAGCTAGAGCCAGTGTCTGTCCAGATGTCCTGGGAGCAGGATCACAGAGCACCTCAGAGTAGGTAGTCTGGGAGATTTCATGCACAGCTGTCAGGAAACTGCAGTTGGATCGGAAGACAGAAGCATGAAAAAGCACTTCTCTTACCTTCATCCTGCAATGCTATTCAAAGGGAAGAGGAGGTGAGTCTAAGGTACAGAAATTTCCTACAGGCTGTGTGCCCGACTCTGGGCCTTGGTACGGCACAGAGGACTCAGAATAACTTACATAGTCCCAGATGGAAACACTTTACCCCACTTCCACACTTCATTCAAGGCTGGTACTGTTTTGGGCTTCTCTCCAGACACCCAAGTAGCTGTGACAAGACTAGACAAATCCAGTGACAAAGACAGTTGCCCTGTGGTGCTCATTTTGGCTGGGATAGAGTTAATTTTCTTCGCATCAGCTGGTGTGGGCTACATTTTTTATTTGTGCTGGAAACAGTGTTGATAAAAGAGGGGTGTTTTCATTACTGCTGAGCAGTGCTTACATAGTGTCAGGGCCTTTTCTGCCTCTCACACCATCCTACCAACAGGGAGACTGAGTGTGCACAAACTGGGAGGGGACACAGCTGAGACAGCTGATCCGAACTCCCCCAAGGGATATTCCATACTATAATGCATCATGCTCAGCATATAGAGATGGAAGGGAGAAGAAGGAAAGGAGGAACATTCAGAGCAATGGCGTTTGTGTTCCCAAGTAACCATTACGTGTGATGGAGTCCTCCTTTCACAGAAATGGCTGAACACCTGCCAGCTCATGGGAAGTGGTGAAGGAATTCCTTGTTTTGCTTTACTTGCATCCACAGTTTTTGCTTTAATTATTAAACTATCTTTATCTCAACCCATGAGTTTTCTTGGTTTTACGTGCTCAGTTCTCTCCCCCATCCCACCGAGAGAGAGTGCGAGTGGCTGTGTGAGGCTGCGATGCCAGCTGAGGTTAAAACACAAGACCTGTCAAAGGAAAATGTCAGTCATTTGCCTCCTGCAAATGAAACATGGTAGGATTTTGACTAACAGTAGTTACAACTTGCTAGAGACACCAGCTGCTCTTCAAGGTGAGGAGGTGCCAAAGGGCCAGGAAATTTCTTCCTGTTTTTCTTGTTGGTCAGATTCACGCACAAAGGACAGTGAAAGTGAAGCAGCTGCCCACACCCAAGACTACCAGCACCACACAGTGAGCAGATTGTCCTTGGGCAGCTGCCAACTCAGTACAACATATGACAACTCACCTTTACTATTTTACACTTTTGATGAACTGAAGGAGTAGAAGCCAAACAAAAATTCTCTTTTCAAGGGCACAAACGGGTTTGGTAGCATCACACAGTAATGCTATGTATCACTGTGACTATCAACAATACAATCATGTCTGAAAAATTTTCAGTGCACTGTCAGTACGTTTTGACTGAAGGTTTTCAATTTCAGCTGGCCTCGATGTGTAACATTGCAAAACCAATATGAAGATATTCAGGCACACAGCTCAGTCGTTTTCCCTTTCCGAGATGATTTAATGAAATTTTGGCAAAAAGAACTGATTTTATTATTCATACATTTCTACCACAAGGTGCTGTAGAAAGAGAAGTATGACTATTATGGGAATGGTACAAGATTAAGAAGTTACTTTAAGATATTTTTATCCCTTGTTACATGTAGCCCCTACTACCACTACATGGGACCAGGCTGGCCAACCTTGTCAGCTACAGTAGTAGGCTTTCATCAAGGAAAACATAGGAAGTAATGAAGATTTTCTATGATGCTGGAAAGCTACAGTGAAAGCAGCCTTCATCCAAATCACACAGACAATACCACTGTTTCAGACAAGACACATATTGGTAGCATTGTGTATCACTGTAGTAGAGAGAATAACAAAGGTCAATCACAGAGAGATAATAGAAACATACCACTGAAGCTCAGAGAGAAAGAGAAGCCAAGGACAAGCCTGAACAACTACTGAGCTCATGATCCTGGGTGAAGAGGGGAGACAAGGAGATTTAAAGAGTGAACCAAGCAATAGCCACCTGTCATTTGATCCTCCTTCCGTTCAGGAAGTTGCAAACAAGTGCAGCTTTTGTGCCTGAGCCACACTGGATCAGAGAGAGTTTTGACTAGTGCTTAGATACTTTTGATGTTACAGAAAGGTTAGCTGGATTTCTACACTGATCTTAAGTGGGTAGGGGAACATGGAAGTAAGTCCAAAACCCCCAGAAGGCAACTGCTTTTATGATAGGGTAAAGGTTCTGTCACTTTTAAATAATGTTCTCTAGATTATGCTGTGCTCTTGCTACCTTTAAATGGCTCATGGAGAATGTACTGTATGGCATGTGCCTCTTTCAGACTGTTTGTCTGAGACGGATAACAAATCTGGTACATGCTAAATCTTTCAGTCAGGAACTAGTGCATTTATAAACGGTCTGTGATAAGCTTAAGAATGCCAATTTTAAACTGAATCCAAAGAAATGTGAACTGTTTTAAAAAGAGATAATTTTCCCTCGGTCATTCGATCAGCGAGGAAGGAATTTCTACTGATAAAGCCGAGTGAGGGAGTGCAGAACCAGCTGGCCCCTTAGATCCACACAGCTTTTTGAGGCTCTGTTGTTCCTATTGTGCCACACCAAAAGCTATTACATGCAGTGAGGCAGAGAAACATCTTGAGTAATCAAAGTGCAATGTGGTGGAGTTAGAGGGGCCACTTACAACTTTTGCAGTGTTGCCTTACACCGGCTCTGCAAATCTGTCTCATATCAGCTACAGCTGTGCGTCCTATAGAGCCTGAGCCCATGGGCCCCAGGAGGCTGTAAGCCTGATAAGAGCATGAAAATGCTTTATCTTGATAATTCAGGTAAAGAAACAACTGAAGACATTGTATTACTGCACAGAGCAAAAAAATGAATAGCACCAATGGGAACACCAAGGCGTCTACAAAGCCCTGACTGAGCCAGTTTCTAAACCCGCAGTTAGGATCACTATGAGTATGCAGACACAAAAAAAGAGACCCCCACCTTAAACATACGGTATGTCTGTTCAAATAGAACATGACTGGGAAGTATCCCTCCAGTCTTCTCATGATAACCAGTGCCCTTTCTTGGCATTTTGTGTGATGGTATCTTCCAGCAGCTTTTGGGACTCAAGGTGAGAGGGAAAAAACTAGCCTGTGCTGGGTGCAGGAAAGCCTAGATAACCAGGGTCTGAAGGATAGGGCCTTATCCTGTTGTTAGCAACAACAATACCATACTGCCAGATTAAAACCTTGTCTTATATGTATCCAGTTATGGAAATTAGTCAAACAAGGTTGAGTTTGCTTTCCCAAGTGTTTACACAGAATCCAGTTGACCTGGAGGTATTCCATTAGAAGTCAGTTGTCCTGGAGGTATTTCAACTTCACATCCACTCTTATGGCAGTTGAATGTATGCCTGTATGTGGAAAACTGGTACTGAAAGATTTAGGTATATGAGACTAAGGAAATATTTTCTAGCTCACAGGGACTACAGTGGTTCACAAGGCTGCCCAGATACCTGAATTTTTCCAATATGTGCTTCAGAAAAAAACCCCCTACAAATATATTTATAAAGCATCTGAAATGTATAAGGTTCAGGTAAGTCTGAGAACTTCTGGCTTCTTAGTGTACATTCTAAAGAGTCATGAGGGAAGAGCAAATCCTGAAAAATATGACCACAATATAATATCTAAGAAATACCATTAGTAAGTAGCACTCACTAGTTGTTTCAGTAATCCGTCACTTGCAGAAAACTTTTCCGTATCAACCCTCCCTTCTTCACAAATTGATGTCCAGAGACTGCTACCAAGCTGACATCTGCTTGCTGATGGTTTAATGATGCTGAAATAATATGCATGGATGGTCTCAAGAACCAGATAATCAGGAAAAGGAAGACATCCAGGCATGAGAGAGGACAGGAGCCTAACTCTTCAAAAGGAAGGCTGGAGGTACACGGTCATTATTTTAGTAAAAAGCAAAAGTTAATTTGAAATAGATGTTGCAGTTATAAATGTTATATCCACCACACAACCTTCACTCAGCTTAAACCATGAATGTTCATTTTCCTTTAGAGATGGATGAGATGGCCAGGTGACTTCTAAATATCCTCCCCAATATTTTCTTTAACTTTTTGCAGTGAACAAGGGACTGGTCACTGATATGATTTCTTCCAAGGAGTGCAAGGCCCGATGTGGGTGATGAGATTCTGCCATTCCAGAGTTCCCACTCTGTTTTGCCTACTGTCAAATGCATTTGTACACCACAGGTCAGCAAAGAAGCCTCTCCAACGAGGAACTGCAAACCCCTGAGCTACAGAGCTTATATCTGTAGCAGCTCCGCAACTTAGAACTTAGATTTTTATGTTTTTCTCAAAGAGGGATACTGAAACCAAAAAACTGAAGGATGCACTCTGGAAGGTAGCTAACATAGCTATTAGCCAGAGCAAAAGTTGTGGAACTTCATGCCAAAAAAGGCGTTAAGCTGTAGGTCAAGTTCTCATAAGCCAAAGGCGTTACTGTGGCAGCCTAAGAGGAAGATTTTCCAGGTGTCTGGTGGGCAGCCAAAAACTGATTGGATTCATTTATTTTAGCAAATAGTCACTTTCAGCAAACTGAAATTATGGCCCACCCAGGTTCCTTAAGCAAATTCAGCTGGAGAAAACACTACGGACCTGAAGTTACATAAACCCTTATGAAAAGTCATCATCCCTGCTTTTTCTTGGGCTGGAGCACTTGCAAAGAAAGCAAACAGATCAAGGCTCAGTTCTGCCTCCTCCAAAGAAATGCACGTGAACTCTTCCACATGACTCTGCTGGGCCTGGTCTTTCAAGTTTTCCCATGGTACTTATATAATAGCCAGAATCAAAAGTAATTAGTAACTTCCTAGTTTGTTGCTTTACATGAGCATGTGAGAACATAGGATTGCCACACTTTTTAATTAGTATTTTATTACAGAGTATTTTTATCATTACTTTAAGTAAAGATGGATATCCTTAACAGAGGCTGCTACTAAGCTCAGATCTGTATCAATATGCCCTAAGTAATTAGAAATGTAGGGGAGCACCATTCCATAGCACAGTGGTTTGAGTAATAGCCTGAAAGGGCAGACTTGGTTTAAAATTCTCTCCAGCAGAAATAATAATTCATGAAATCTTCCACTTCCCGCACAAGATCTCCAGCCACTGCATGTAAGGGGCATTCCTCTTCTCCAGTGCTCTTGTAAACGCAGCCCTTCTTTTACTCTACCACCTCAAGGACTCCAAAACAAAATGCTCAGTCCTGTGAAAGGCAATATTTCTGTGTCAGACAAGACAAGACTTCAGCTTTTCATTTCCTCAGCAGAAAACAAAACTTTGTTCAAGCTGCACAGACACACTCCCCTTCTCCTACTTTAGGAGAAAAACAAACAAAAATGTGCTCCTCCAGTGAGTGCCCCAAAATAACATGACTGTTGGCTTCACAGACAAGTTGTTCAGCTCCCCGGCCCAACTGCAGCAGAGGAAAGACAAGCTCCAGTCATGAAAGACAACCGGTGCAAACTAGGAGGTGAACCAGAGCATACTGATTCAGGTATCACCTTAGCCACTAAACAGAAGCACACAATTGAGCAATTTGAGAAGGACTGATGCAAGCTGGGGCTGGTTTTAATGAACATTGAGTCAGTCACCAAGTATAATAAAAATGAACAGCCAGAAGAGCCAACAACACACAGTTAACATTGAAACGCCACAAGCAAGGGCAAGATCAGCCATGGCCAAAATCAGATTGTAGGAGGGGGAAATCAGGTACGACACCAAAGGCCACATCTTAGCTGGCACTAGGGTGGCCCAGTCAGAAAGTCAGGGCTAGGCTGAAGGATGGCATTCATGCAAGCAAGGTGCTACACTAACACACCAATACTGCGCCTTCTGCTCTGCACCCCGGACAGACCCCTCCTCATGCCCCCTACTCATGGCTGCAGATGCACAGATAGGAGACAACTGAGCAGAGCAAGAAAGGTTTGGGCATCTTTGCATTCTGAATGAATGGAGAACGACTCATTTGGCCAAAACTGCTCATTCTGCTCTAATGGATGGGTGGGTTTACTCAGGAAAAAGACATTTTTGGGGTATCTTCTGGGCTGCCCAGGTGAACATGGAAACAGTGTGCAGGACAGGGAAACAGAGAGGCAGTTAAGTTACCAAAGCAAGCTGACACCCACGTCCTAGTGACACACACAGCTTGCGTTTTGTTTATTTAAACACACTTGGCTTAGGGGTTAACAGAAACCCTGCAGAAAATATTTAAGAGCTCTTTGCAAAATATTTAAGGTATTTTTATTCTTTAGTCAGGACTCCTTGCATAGGAGATTAATGCAATCTGTCCAAGACAAATCAGATGGTGAAAATTAGGGACAGAAAGAAAGCAAGCATCAGAAAACATATTAGTGAAGTATCATTAAGTTTTAACTATGGGAAATGCAAAACATAAATTTCCTACTATAATTAGGAGTTATTGCTCAAATACTTCTTAAAATTTAATACAAAAATTTCGATCTCTTTTCTGTGTTCTCTAGAAAAACAATGAGTATTGGTGGTCTGGGAAATATGGTTTGTCCTTGTATTGGATTGTAATAGCTAGAGTGATTTTATGGTTAAAGAAATCTTGAGCAAAGCAAATAAATAGGATAATCATGAAGATGCATCATGGTGGTGAACTTCTTTTCCTCTTACAGAAAGAAAAAAATCTACTTTATGGGAGATAGAGGACATGTAGTGAATTTTTTCCCTATTTTTACTTCTTCACAGTGTATTAAGAGCAGCCTCTAGTGACAGCTGGTAGTCATTACATTTAATTATACTGGCTTTAACACAGCGTGCAGAAACAGAAACACCTCCTTAACTATTTACAATACATCTTCAAAAAATAAACAAATCAGCCCCAACCTGGTCGTGGAGACCAGTCATTAGGCACACAGGGGCTTCTAAGTAACATTGCATAAAACTACTTAACCTAGAATAAATGGCAATCATTAAGGCTAAAATTTATAGGTATAAAAAAATAACAACCAATCCACATAATAAGCTTCTGTGTTACTTCATAAAGTTACATTTAACCATTTATGCCATAGAATGGCCTGGGTTGGAAGGGGCCTTAAAGATCATCTAGTTCAACCCCCTTGCTACAGCCAGAGACATCTTCCACTAGACCAGGTTGCTCAAAGGCCCATCCAAAGTGGCCTTGAACATTTGCAGAGGTGGGGCACCCGCAGCTTCTCTGGGCAGCCTGTGCCAGTGCCTCACCACCCTTGCAATAAAGAATTTCTTCCTAATACCCAATCTAAACCTACCCTCCTTCTGCTTAAAGCCATCCCCCCTTATCCTATCCCTACATGCCCTTGTATAACGTTCCTCTCCAGCTCCCTTGTAGGCTTNCAGACAAGTTGTTCAGCTCCCCGGCCCAACTGCAGCAGAGGAAAGACAAGCTCCAGTCATGAAAGACAACCGGTGCAAACTAGGAGGTGAACCAGAGCATACTGATTCAGGTATCACCTTAGCCACTAAACAGAAGCACACAATTGAGCAATTTGAGAAGGACTGATGCAAGCTGGGGCTGGTTTTAATGAACATTGAGTCAGTCACCAAGTATAATAAAAATGAACAGCCAGAAGAGCCAACAACACACAGTTAACATTGAAACGCCACAAGCAAGGGCAAGATCAGCCATGGCCAAAATCAGATTGTAGGAGGGGGAAATCAGGTACGACACCAAAGGCCACATCTTAGCTGGCACTAGGGTGGCCCAGTCAGAAAGTCAGGGCTAGGCTGAAGGATGGCATTCATGCAAGCAAGGTGCTACACTAACACACCAATACTGTGCCTTCTGCTCTGCACCCCGGACAGACCCCTCCTCATGCCCCCTACTCATGGCTGCAGATGCACAGATAGGAGACAACTGAGCAGAGCAAGAAAGGTTTGGGCATCTTTGCATTCTGAATGAATGGAGAACGACTCATTTGGCCAAAACTGCTCATTCTGCTCTAATGGATGGGTGGGTTTACTCAGGAAAAAGACATTTTTGGGGTATCTTCTGGGCTGCCCAGGTGAACATGGAAACAGTGTGCAGGACAGGGAAACAGAGAGGCAGTTAAGTTACCAAAGCAAGCTGACACCCACGTCCTAGTGACACACACAGCTTGCGTTTTGTTTATTTAAACACACTTGGCTTAGGGGTTAACAGAAACCCTGCAGAAAATATTTAAGAGCTCTTTGCAAAATATTTAAGGTATTTTTATTCTTTAGTCAGGACTCCTTGCATAGGAGATTAATGCAATCTGTCCAAGACAAATCAGATGGTGAAAATTAGGGACAGAAAGAAAGCAAGCATCAGAAAACATATTAGTGAAGTATCATTAAGTTTTAACTATGGGAAATGCAAAACATAAATTTCCTACTATAATTAGGAGTTATTGCTCAAATACTTCTTAAAATTTAATACAAAAATTTCGATCTCTTTTCTGTGTTCTCTAGAAAAACAATGAGTATTGGTGGTCTGGGAAATATGGTTTGTCCTTGTATTGGATTGTAATAGCTAGAGTGATTTTATGGTTAAAGAAATCTTGAGCAAAGCAAATAAATAGGATAATCATGAAGATGCATCATGGTGGTGAACTTCTTTTCCTCTTACAGAAAGAAAAAAATCTACTTTATGGGAGATAGAGGACATGTAGTGAATTTTTTCCCTATTTTTACTTCTTCACAGTGTATTAAGAGCAGCCTCTAGTGACAGCTGGTAGTCATTACATTTAATTATACTGGCTTTAACACAGCGTGCAGAAACAGAAACACCTCCTTAACTATTTACAATACATCTTCAAAAAATAAACAAATCAGCCCCAACCTGGTCGTGGAGACCAGTCATTAGGCACACAGGGGCTTCTAAGTAACATTGCATAAAACTACTTAACCTAGAATAAATGGCAATCATTAAGGCTAAAATTTATAGGTATAAAAAAATAACAACCAATCCACATAATAAGCTTCTGTGTTACTTCATAAAGTTACATTTAACCATTTATGCCATAGAATGGCCTGGGTTGGAAGGGGCCTTAAAGATCATCTAGTTCAACCCCCTTGCTACAGCCAGAGACATCTTCCACTAGACCAGGTTGCTCAAAGGCCCATCCAAAGTGGCCTTGAACATTTGCAGAGGTGGGGCACCCGCAGCTTCTCTGGGCAGCCTGTGCCAGTGCCTCACCACCCTTGCAATAAAGAATTTCTTCCTAATACCCAATCTAAACCTACCCTCCTTCTGCTTAAAGCCATCCCCCCTTATCCTATCCCTACATGCCCTTGTATAACGTTCCTCTCCAGCTCCCTTGTAGGCTTCCCTTAGGTACTGAAAGGTGCTATAAGGTCTCCCCAGAGCCTTCTCTTCTCCAGGCTGTACAACCCCAACTCTTTCAGTCTGTCTTCACAGGAGAGGCCCTTCAGCCCTCTGAGCATCTTTGTGACCCCACTCCAGTTTTGGTCCAACAGGTCCATGCCCTTCTTATACTGGGGGCCTCAGAGCGGAACACAGTATTCCTGGTGGGGTCCCATGAGAGCAGAGTATAAGGGGAGAATCCCCTTCCTTACCCCGCTGGCCACACTGCTTTGGATGCAGCCCAGGACAGTTTGACTTTCTGGGCTGCAAACCCATATTCCTGGGTCATGTTTAGCTTCTCATCCACCAACATCCCCAAGTTCTTCTCCTCAGGGCTGGTCTCAATCCATTCTCTGTTCAGCCTGCATTTGTGCTTGGGATTGCCCTGACCCAGGGCAGGACCTTGGCATTTGTCCTTGCTGAACTTCATGATATTCACCCAAGACCACCTCTCAAGCCTGTCAAGGTCCCACTGCAGGACATCCTTTCCCTCCAGTGTGTTGACCACACCACACAGCTTAGTGTTATTGGCAAGCTGCCTGAGAGTGCACTCAATCCCACTGTCCATGTTGCCAAGGAAGATGTTAAACAGCACTGGTCCCAATATCAACCTCTGAGGAATGCCACTCGTCATTAGAAATTGCTGAAAATGCAAGTTATGTTTCGAAAAGCAGTGAGTACTGCCATGATGAACCAAAAGGCCAAACACTCAGAACACAAAACAGTCACAACGAGCTTGCACACACATCTGTATACAGAAGGTGTGCTGCATTCTGGCATGATGGCTATTTTACCTCAAGCAGTTGTTTGCAACTAAAAGAAAAAGCTTCCCAGAGAAACCAGGCATGTGTAATCTGCAATCATAAATGCTCATAAACTCCCTAATATCGTATTATTTTTAGCTTTTTTCACCAATAGCAACTGAGACATTAAGAAGGTATTTCATCTTCTTGCAAACTTGACCTTTTTGGACACACACACACATAAACACACCCACTTGTGCTTTGAGGGATTGTGGAAACAAGCACCTGCCTGTGATCATGTGGGGTGCCTGTGCTCAGCAAAATGATGAGGGGTCATGGCAGGACCCAAACAAGCTCTGGCTGCTAGAGGTGTGGCAGGGAATGGCAAAGCCAGTTCCCCCCAGAGGCAGCGTCTCCTCATAGTCCTGCCAGTAGCCCACAACAATGCCCTTAGCATTTCCAAAACAGGCTTATGTTTGTTTTTTTTAATCCATTGCTTTGGGAAATAATATGTTCTTTTATTCCTCACTGAAAAGAGGTTAGGAAATATTTGTTTAAGAAGCCTGAGCACCTGCCTTTAAGTCATTTCTTCATTTACACAAGGAGGATTCATCTACCACTGCCTGTGGTGGCTGCTCTCATGCAGACATGGCTCTGCCCAGACCTCTGGAGAATTGTTCTGGCCAGTCAAGCTTTGCCTATAGAAAATGAACCTAGGCTCACAGTCATGATAGTGTCTGTAGCCTCAGCATTTCAGCAACACTTTTGCAGCATTACAAAGGGAGGCTGGAGAGGCAGGGAGAGGTCAGGAAGGTTGTCCCAGGTGGGACAGCAGCAAGGCATCAGGCTGTCCTCTGAGAACCACAGGGCAGCACCTAGCACAGGTGGTGCAGCCCCTCTTCCTCAGCCAGCCGGGCAGGCAGGCTGGAAGGAGAAGCTGTCAGAGGGATGGGCTCCCTCGAATGGCTGGCTTCCCATGGGCTATGGAGAACAAAAGGCTGCAGCCAGTGCTCACCCTGGTGGAGACGAGGGTTTGGAACATCGCATCCTGGTATTCAGGCATGTCTGCTGCCTCTCCTCACACCGACCTCCTTCGATGGGGTGGCCTTGCTCTTACGCAGTCTGAGGGGGCTGAGGCCTCTTGCAGACGCTCATCTCACACCAGTCAAGCTACTGGTTCACTGTTTTGAAGCATAGAGCCTCTCCTGAGAGAGCAGGTGGAGGCTTGGCCCTACCACTGGCCTCTAGGCCACAGCTGAGTGGGGTTCTGTGGCCTGGCATCCCCTGCAGCTGCAGCCCTCCAGCACCTGAGGTGGCTCTGGCTTCACCTCCCGTCCCTGGCTCTCCCAAGGTCACCATCGTGAGGGAGATAGATCTCTCCTAGGAGTCCATGAGCTTGCCAAGTGTTTGTGTCTCCACGCAGTGGGCAGGGCCAGGGGAGGGAGAAGGAAAGGCCCTGCCACCACCCTGCGTGATGTGCAGCGCACAGTCCCCCTGCAAGAGGCTGGGCAGCACCCAAACCTTGGGCAGGTCGAGCCCCCCACACCGCTGGTGCACCCGGGAGGCCGGGGACGGGTGGCCGGCTGCTCTCCTTACAGCCACTCATCGGACGCTAATCCAATCATTCCGCTAATGAAATCAGGCTGTGCCGCTAATGAAATCACCCTGCAGCAGTCAGCAGGGCTTTGCAGCGCTGCCGCTGTCAGCGTCGGGCCGGCCGTGCTGGTGGGCATCCTCTGCCGAGAGCCCCCCAGAGCCACTCCGGCAGCGCGGGCTCCGGGCCTCTGCCACAGCGGGCCCTGTCCTGCCAGCAGGCAGAAGGGAGCAGAGAGCAGGATGGATCAGAATAAGATACCGGTTCCCGGCTTTCCAGTTCCCGGCGTTCCAGTTCCCTGCCAGCATGGGTTTGGATGCCAAGATGGGAGCTGCTGTCCACGTGTCCTGGGAGGGGACACCTGGGAGGGGACACCAGCCGAGCCCTCCTCAGGTGATGGCCTCCCCAGACCGTGTGGCACGGATGCTCAGGGAGGGAGCTGGTATCAGCAGCACTCGTGGCTACTGCACAGCCAGCTTCGGGATAATACTGCTAATGAATATCTCCCACAAATTAGCAGAGAAGCATCCCAGCACCCTGGCCCTGGCCTCTCCGGAACTTATTCCCAAGTGTTTCCTGAGTATTTACCAAAATAAGAGAGGGCACCCTTTTCCTTATGAAATGCTTTACATCTCATACTATCATGCCAACAAGCTAGAAGGGGATAAAAAAAATGCTAACACTGTTTCCTTTAAATGCCTTTTTTTCTCAGGAGACTTTTGAAAATAGCACAAAATATGTCATATTAGTGTTTATTTTTTACTTTAAAAGCTGCGGGATGGAGCAGAGCAAATTGAAACATTCAGCTCATGTTTGGAGCGAGGTCTACCTTAAATTGGATGGG
>VZTH01016556.1:15426-44730 GCA_013397815.1 Aleadryas rufinucha | reverse complement strand
GCTTTGAGATCCCTTCCAACCCAAACCATTCCATGGTTCTGTGACAGCGGTGGGGACAAGACCCCGTTCAGCTGCTTGGGGCTGGGGGTGGCCCCGTGGGGCCCCTCAGGTGTGTCCCCTCCCCCACCACTCAGGCCCAGGGTGACACCGGCGCCTCTCGGACACGGGCTGAGGGGGTCCCAGTCCCGAGGAGTCCCAGCCCGTCCCCCCTCTGCCATTTCGGAACCCGGGTACTGCCCAATCCAAACATTCCCTGACTCCACGATCCCTTCCATTTGCAGCCGCCGTCCATCCCTCCGCGTGCCCCCGGCGTGGCTCTGCAGCACAGCCCGGCCTCCCCCAGCACCGCTCCCAGCTCTCGGTGCCCCTCCAGGACATTCCCGCCGGCCGGGATGGGCCGAGGAGCCCGAGGGAAAGGGATGAAACCGGTGCCACTCCTTTTGGAGAGACCCCAGCCCCCTGCACTGAACGAGGAGAGGGGGCCGTGGCCGGACCCTCGCTCTGTGCGAACCCCCCACACCCCGAGGGGTGCCCGGGCACATCCCGGCCCCTCCTGCCTCATCCCGGAGCTGCGATGGAGCCTCGGCATCCCCCCAGCCCTGCCCGGGCTCCCCCCGGAGCCCGTATCAATCTCCCAAATGGGGCAGGAATTAAAGTGCCAAGCCGAGGAGCTGATTCAGCACGGAGGAAGAGGTGAAGGTAAAAAGTTCAAATAAAAAAATAATGGGCCATTAGATGACCTCACTGGCAATGTGTTTTATTTAACGCGCGGGTGATGGCTCGGCGATGGCAGCGGCTGCTCCGGGGGCTATAAAAGTCACGCCTGGCGCGTGTTCTCAGCCACCTCCGCTGGCCTTTGTGGCTCTGGGTGCTCCGGGAGTGACCTCCAGCGCCACCCCATCCCCGTGGGGTCCCATCCCCGCCACCCCATTCCCGAGGGTCCCTCCGTGTCCCCCCTTGCAGGTCACCTGACAGCCCGAGGTGACATCAGGGAACCCCTGTAGTGACAAAAGCGTTTTGCTTTGTTGCTCTTTTGGAGCCTGGAGGGTGACAGGGACCCTTCGAGTCTCCTCCAGGTCGAGGGTGGGGGCAGGTGGCATTTTTAGGATTATAACAGCCCTGGTCCCAAGGGAGCAGCACTCACCCAGTCCCAGGCATGTGGAGGGACAGAGGACACAAGGCCAGGTTGGACAGG
This sequence comes from Aleadryas rufinucha, assembly GCA_013397815.1. Lineage (NCBI taxonomy): Eukaryota > Metazoa > Chordata > Aves > Passeriformes > Aleadryas > Aleadryas rufinucha. The sequence continues at coordinate 43,535 of VZTH01016556.1, read as the reverse complement.
CTTGGAGCAGCCTGGGACAGTGGAAGGTGTCCCTGCCCATGGCAGGGGTGGCACTGGGTGGGCTTTGAGGTCCTTCCCATCCCAAACCACTCTGGGATTCATTGACACCAAAGCATGTTCAGGACCTGCCTCAGAGGTCTGTCCCTCCTGTTTTTCTCTGGAAGATCTCATCTCCCAGGGCACTGCTGGAGCTGGGGCATCACCAACAGAAGGGGTTTTCTTGCTCTCTGAAACCTTGCCCCTTTTGGGCAGCTTTGCCTCTGGCTCTGGCCCCAGGGCTTGGCACTGCCCGTCCCCACCTCGGTGTTCAGATGCTGCAGCTGAATCGGGGGAAGCAAAGGAGCAGAGAGAGCCCCAGAACCCCATTCCTCCCCCTTCCCAAAACTCTGGGATCAGCTGAAACCTGGGAGATGAAAGGAAGCAGCTTGTGGGGAAAAGGCTCCATTTCTACCCCAGCAATAGGAGAGGGGCTCAGAGGTGCTGGGGGATCACCAATCCCCCACTTTTTCCCCCTCACGGGGGTGCAGCCCCTGATTCCACACTGTGTCCATGCCCATGGAAGCCACCTCCAGCCCCTGTCCCAGTCTGAGCTCTGCCAGTGAACTGGTGCTGCTGGTCTGGTCCTGGCAGCTGTCAGGGATCTGGTGCCCCACAGAGTCCCTGCCAGAGCTCTCAGAGCCTTGGAGGGGGGCCCTGCCTGGCTTTCCCTGCTCCCTGACCCTACCCTTTCCTTCCAAGGATAGAGGCATATCCCAAACCTGAATCAAAGCAGCCTCGGCCCCAAAGGTGCCCCCTCACAGGGGGAGGGAGGTTTTGGGCAGCCCGGGGCCCATCGGGGGCTCAGGGTCATTCCATGTCCCTCCTTCAGCTGAGACCGGGCAGCTCAGCACACCCAGCCCTGCGTCTGCACATGCTCCAGGATTTGCAACAGGATCTGCCTTGTCCTGCAGCATCTGCCCCCAGCAAGGGACACCCAGGGGTGTCTGTGTCACTCCCTGTCCCTGAGCCACCTGGCACAGGTCAGAGGTGACCACGGCCATCGATCCTCTCGTTAAAAAGCTTTTTACCACATTTTGTCCGGACCCTCCAGGACAGGGAGGGCTGGGGCCGGGGCAGGGGGGGAGTGTCCATCCCGTGCTGGGGTCCCATGGCCCGTGTGTGCAGGCAGGAGAGCTCCTCATGTGGTGACATCAGTGCCACAGCCGGTGGGGACAAGGACCTCACAGCAGCCCCTGCTGCCTCCACGCTCCTCCTCGCTCCGGACTTCTGCTTGGCTGGACCCAGGGACGGTCCTTGGCCATGGGGCTGAGCTCGGGCACCTTGGTCACTGCTCCGTGCCTTGGATTCTCTGGGGTGGCAGCACGGGATGCCCAGGGCTGGCCCTGTGTCCCTGCCATGGCCCTGTGTCTCTGCCATGGCCCTGTGTCCCCACCAGGGCTGGCCCTGTGTCCTGCCATGGCCCTGTGTCCCTGCCATGGCCCTGTGTCCCCGCCACAGCCCTCTGTCCCCACCAGGGCTGGCCCTGTGTCCCCACCACGGCCCTATGTCCCCACCAGGGCTGGCCCTGTGTCCCTACCAGGGCTGGCCCTGTGACCCGAAGAGCGGTGCAGGGGGGCTGTGATGCTCCCCAGGCATTGGGGTCCCTGTTGCCAGCCCTGAACCTGCAGCAGGGCGAGCTGAGTGACACCAGTGTCACCACAGGGACTGGGGTCCTTGTGCACCCTCCAGCCACCAGTGAGAGGTGAATTGGCTGGGCTGGGGAGCAAGAAATAGGGTCAGCACCAGTGATCAGCCCTGTCCCCTCCCTAGAGCTGTCCCCTGGCCTGTGGTGGCCGGGGGGTGGCTGGGGACAGAGGAGGAGGAAGAGGAGGGTGGAAGGAGCAGGAGGGAGGGCAGCAGCCACGGGTTGTGCAGGTTTTGGGAGGGGAGTGAGGGGAGTTTTGGGGTGTTGGAGGCAGGTTCTGGGTGCCAAGGGCCACCACCTTCGGACCAAAATTTGAGACACGAATGGGAGCCCAGGAGGTGCCGGCTGGAGGTCGGGGGATGCTCATGGGGCTGCTCCCAGGCTGGGGAACAACCCCTGTCCCGCAGGGAAACACTCCTAAATTATTATTATTTTCTCCGAACAAACGGGGCTTTGTAGCTGCTCGGCCGCTCGGAACGGGGCACCTGGAGCCGCTCGGTCCTCGAGGAGAGAGAAAAACCTGGCTCAGAGGTTTAACTCTTCCCTGTGAGCGCGGGGGCTGCCAGGGGGCAGCTCCGGGAGAGGGGACGCACCAGGACAGTCCCTGCGGTGCCTGGGGAGGGGACACACCAGGACAGCCACCGCGGCGCCCCAGGGACTCCCTCTGCCCCGGCCTCCCGGCGCTCACTTAATTACAGTGGAAGGGGAGGGGGGGGATGTCAGCTAATTGCAGAGGGCGATTGATTGGGAAAATGTCATCTCCACTGGCCTCTGTTGCCAGGGTGACCTCGGCCGTTCTCGTTCCCGGGTGCCCAAAGCCACCCGCTACGTGGCCTGCGGGGGGGACACGGGGGTGGGATGTGGAAATCCCTTTCCTTCCTCCGAATCCAGCCCCGATGCTCCGGAAGCGGCGAGAGGCTGCGACAGTGGTTTGGGGCCCCGCTGTGCCCGAGTGGCCGCTGGCCCCTCCTGCGGGGCCGGTGCCACCCTCGCTCCGGGGGTTGGGGAGGGGGCAGCGGGCGGGACGTGGCAGGTGAGGGCTGAGACTCTGCAATTCCTTGTGGATGCTGCTCCAGCCCTGCGGTGTCGTCGCGGAAGCTGAGATGGGCTCAGGGAGAGGGAGGGAAGGAGGCTGGAGCACCCTGGTTTAGGGGGAGGTGCCCACGGCAGGGGATGGAAGGAATCGGGCTTTAAGTCCCTTCCGACCCCAAGCAGTGTCCGGTTCCGTGACTGCCCAGCCCGGCCCCGCTGTGGCCTCCGCCCTCTGTCACCGCTGGCCCCGGCTCAGACCTTCCAACCCAAACCTCCCGCCCCGCCCGCTGTGCCCGGACCTCTCCCCTCGGGCTGGACCCCCCCAGCAGCCCCCGAGCTTTATTTCAAACCTGTGCCACCGTCACCGGCCCCGCGGGACAATGAACAGCAGCTCGGCCCTTCGGCTCGGCGCAGCACCAGCCCCGGGGCAAAGCCGGGGAGGGGTTTCTCCCTCTTCGTCAGGAGCTCAGGATGGGAATGTGCCCAAATCTGCCCCCACCGCAGGGCAGATGTCAGAGTCGGAACATGGGGACACACAGGGGAGCGTGGGGATGTGTATGGGGACATGGGGACACACGTGGGGACATCGCAGAGTCTATAGGGACACGGGGACACGGGGATATGTGTGGGGACAGGGAACAGGGGGATGTGAGGGCATATACGGGGACATAGACACATGAGGACATGTATAGGGACACGGGGACATGTGTAGGGACATGGAGACATGTATGGGGACCTGGGGATGTAGTGACATGTTTGGGGACGTGGGTACACTTAGGAGAACACAAAGACACATACGTGGGCATGGGGACATGTACAGGGACGTGGGGACACGTGTGGGGACTCAAGGACAGAGCAGGCACCGTTCACGGAGCTCGAAGGAGCGGCTCCCGGCTGTGCAGTAAATGCTTTATGGACTGTGGGGCCGGCGCTGGGTCATCGCCTCCGGGTCTCTGCGGTTAATTGCAGGCAGTAATTAACGTAATGACGGCAATCGCAGGACCACTGCGGGTGTGCAGGATGAGTGCGGGGTGGACACCAGGCTCTGGGCTCATTAGCTGCCGTCCCTAACGAGGTGGCCTCTGTCCCCAGCTGGGGTCGCAGTCCCGGGACTGGCACCGCCCGGAGGTGCCCGGGGCTCGTTTGTGCCGTCGGCCTCCTCATCCTCGCTGTCCCCTCCTCCCGCCTTCCTCCGTCCCCAGGGCCCGGCCCAAACCCCCCGAGCTGCTGCCACACCCCGGGGGGCTCGGGGGGGACTGGTGCTCCCCAGGGACACCCAAATCATCCATGCCCAAATCATCCCAGGGGATGGATGTTCGTGCCCACCCTGCCCTGGGATGCAGTCTGGGACCACCTGCCTGTCCTCTGGGATGGTGGCAGGGACACCCTGACCCTGTCCCGGAGCCCGGACAGATCCCACGGGACGGCTCCTGCAGCAGCAGCCGGGGTCGGTTTGATCCGAGACAACAAACCCGGGCAGGGGAGGGGAGCGGGGGCGGCCGGCCGCGGGCAGGGACGGGCCGGAGGGGAGGCGGGCAGGGCCCCGCGGGGGTGTGGCATGGGCTGTCCCCACGGCCCCGCGTGGGGCAGGACGGGTGGCAGCAGTGCCGCTCGCGGCGGAGGTGGCAGGAGCTCGGCGCTGCCCGGGGCTCTCGCTGGGCATCGGCGCAGGTACGGGGACCCCGGGCGGAGCGTGGCACGGTGACAGCCACCCACCCCGGCTGGGACAGCGGCGGCTGCGGGGGGACACGGCTGGCGGGGCCCGTGGGGTCTCCGGGGAGCTGCATCTGCCCCCGGGAGGAGCGGGGTGCCAGGGCAGCCCTCGGCCGGTGCTGCCCGGGATGCCGGGCACCGAGGAGCGTTTGGGGATGGCGGAGCCGCCTTTTCACCTGAAACCTCATCAAAGCAGCTGGGAAATAGGGCGAGGGGAGGGAAACTCATGGATCGGGCACGTCCTGGGAGCTGGGGAAATAACCCTCGAGAGGCTTTAATGATGCACCCGGCCGGAGCGCGGGGGCATTTCCGGCGTGCCGGGGACGGGAGGTGACACCCACCCGCCCGCTCAGCCCGTCGCTGTCACTGTCGCCTGTCGCGATGGGTGACACGGGCTGGCCCGGGGGCCATGCCGGAGCGGGGGTGGCGGTGGGGGCGTCCCCGGGGTGGCTCTGGCTGGGGTCGCACTGGGACACTGGGATCGGGGAAACAACAGCAGCACTCACGGTGGGGGGGTGACGGGACCGAGTGCCAGCCCCGGGAGGGGGACAAGGGTCAGGCTGGTCCTGTCCCCGCCGGTTTTTGCCCGGGAAGGAGCAGGAGGGCACAGAGGTGACTGTGCCGGACCTGCCGGGCGCTCCCAGGGAACCCGGCACTCCCGCACCAACTCCTGCCCTGAGCAAGAGCTCGGCGCTGAGCCGGTGATTTCAGGAACAAAACCTGCACAGAATTCCCGTGGCAGCGGTCGGATCAGGCAGGGACATAAATCTCCGCGTGTTTCACCACCCTGGGCCAAACCCTCGTGGCGCCGCGCCCGCTCCTCCTCAAACCTGACTTTTGTTCGGCCGCGCAAACCTCCAACGGCCCAGAACGGCAATTTTGGGGTGAGAAAGCCCTGCTTTGGGGCTTCTTAGCAGCCGGCAGCACCACGGGGATGCTTTAGAGCTGGAGACATCAGGGATGGGACATTCTCTGCGGGGCTGGGCAGAGCAGCTGGCTCATCCCAGGTGTTGATTTGGGGAACATCCCGTGGGTTAAGAACTCACTGCTGAGGTGTAGGGCCGTGGTCACAGGATGTCCTGTGCCTCTGGCCATTGCCAGCCATCCCTGGCCCCCCAGGGAGCTCCAGGCTGGGGCCAGAGCAGGGTTTGGCTGTCCAGGCTGTCCACCCGTGTGGCTGGAGCTGGCAGGGAGCCCTGGCACCCACTCCCAGCCTGTTCCTGCCTCCCCAAAGTGCAGGTTTTATCTCTAATTACTGAAGTGATGAGTGAGGTTTGTCGAGAGCTTTCTTGGAACTGAGGTTTCCTGGATACCTCCTCGAAAATATTTTTCCAGTGCTTTGAATCACCTTTTTTTTCCCCTTTCCCCCTGCTCCAGGCCCTGGCAAGAGGCAGCATTCCCGGCTGCCTTTGCAGGGCGCCGAGCCCCGTGGAGCGTCCTGCCTGTGCCAGCCGCAGGTGCTTAACGAGCCGTGCTTTTGTCTGGCACCGTTTGGGAGCAGGGACGCTCTGGAGCTGCTGAGGGGAGCGTGGCTGGGGGTAATGGTGATGCTGACTGGGCACAGCGGGGCTCGGAGATGCCAGGCGTGGTGGGGACAGGACGGATCAGCAGCTTCGGGCCCGATCCTGAGAGTGGTGGGGACCAGGATAGCCACAAATAAATGCAGGAATTCCAGCGTGTCTTGGTGGGACTCAGGGCAGGCCCAGCCCTGGTGTTGCAGGTCTGGAAGCAGCGAGCCCAGGAAAACACCTTGGCATTTCTCAGTGCCAGCCTCCCCTCAAATATCCGTGTCCTGGAGAGAGGAGCGAGGGCAGAAGATGCTTTGAGCCTCTGATCAGGGCCCCGAGGGCACAGCCAGGGGTTACTGGCCCTGAGCAGCCCCACTGGGACCCCCCCCCACTGCCCTGGGCTCGGGGAGCTCAGCCAGGGCTCAGTTCTAGAACAAGCCCCCAAAGGTGGGGCTGGCTCCAGCTTGGCCACACTCCTGGGCCTTGCTGTGGGCCCTTGGCCTCGGAGCTGTCTTGCCCCAGGGGATGGGCTGTGCCTCACCTTGGCCTTTGTCCCCTTTGGCATCCTGGCTCTGGACTCCCAAGCTTGAATTGGGACCTCTGGAGCTTGGCTGAGGCTGAGGCTCAGGACTCACCCCGGCTGCCACCCCTGGCCCTGCCCTGACTGCCCACGCTTGGGGCCTTAGCATGGGTTGGGTTGGGAGGGACCTTAAAGCTCATCCCATTCCACCCCCTGCCGTGGGCAGGGACACCTTCCACTGTCCCAGGCTGCCCTGAGCCCCATCCAACCTGGCCTGGGACATTTCCAGGGATGGAATCAGGGCAGGGATTGTCCCCTCCACCAGTCAAACCAAGGGGCACTGCCTGGCTTCGAGGGCTGTGAGCAGGTGACTGACTCAGTTTTCTCCATCCTGGATACCCTGAGGTCTCCTCTTGGATTTTCCCTGTGGAGCAGCTGTCTTCACTGAGCCTGTATCCCTTGTCCTGTTTATGGTGTCTGAGGGATACCCCACATCCCTATCCCAGGGGAGCCCATCCCTCTGTGAGGAGGAGAGAGGGAATTGTGCCTGCCAGGAGCAGGAGGTGGAGGGGTTTGGTGTCCCCCCTTTGTCCCCCCTTTGTCCCTCTGCAGTCAGCTCCAGCCCTGTCTGAGGTGTCCCCAGCTGGCAGCACCAGGACAAGGACACGAGAGGGGCACAGCAGGGAGGGAGGTGGGAGATTTGCATTTCTCTGGGTCAAATCCTATCTTGCCTAAACTAAGTGGGGGCAGCCAGTCTGGGCACCGAAGGGATTCTGTGGGGTTTCTGTATGGAAGGGATCTCCTCCCTCCAGGTCTGCTCTTCTGCTCCCTCTTACCTGTGGGACAGTTGGGAGTAGGAGCTTTGGGATGTAGCAAGAGTGTCCCATCACCCCCAGCAGCTCCCTGAAACCCTTCCTTCCTCCTCAGCCGTGCTGTGAAAACAAAGAAAGCAACATTTGGGGCCCAAATTTGCCCAGAGCAGCTGTGGCTGCCCCTGGATCCCTGGCAGTGCCCAAGGCCAGGCTGGCCGGGGCTTGGAGCAGCCTGGGACAGTGGAAGGTGTCCCTGCCCATGGCAGGGGTGGCACTGGATGGGCTTTAAGGTCCCTTCCAAGCCAAACCATCTCATTCTGGGATTGTGTGCTGAGCTCATTTAGGATCCAAGGACAGTGACAGCAGCAAGTCCTTGGTGGTGAAGGAGGATTTTGTGGATCAAAGCTCTTTCTGGGCAAGCTCTTGGCTGCAGGGGCCAAGGTGCTGCTGGTGTTTGGGGTCTCTGTGACCTGGAATGAGGATGGATGCCCAGCCAGTGGCATCCGTGGTGAGTTGGGACAAACCAAAACCCACGAGGAACAAGAGAGAAGTTGGGACTTTGGGTAAAAGAATGGAAATTAAGGTCAAAGGAGTGAGATAACATCAGGAGCTGACTTCTGGTGGGATTATTTAATAATGAGGTAATTAATGCTTTATCCCTCACTGGCTCCTCTCATGTGAGGATCACAAAGTGCTTCACAAACATTAATTAATCTTCCCCACCATCCCTGCAGGAAGGTCACGGAGCCACTGAGCGTGAGGGAAACGTTGTCATTGATGGAGGTGGCTGCTCTCCCGGCACGACGGCAGCTCGGGTGGGATGGCAGCACAGGGAGAGCTCCAATTCCTCACCAATGACTGAAAATGATTTCCCATAACTTCCCCAGAGGGCAAAAATGTCCTTGAGTTGTCACAGGCAGCTGGGATGGGCGAAGGCTGCTTGGGAGAATGTTCCTCCCACAGGGTGTCCTGCCCTGGAGCCCTGGGGAGCTGGAGCATCCCAAAGGGATCACGCTGTCACTGCTCCGTGTTTCAAATGTCTGTGGCTGTCGTTGTCCCCAGGTCCTGGCAGCGGTGCCAGCATGGCTGAGCAGGAGCCAGCCACAGGCTGCCCACAGGGGAAGCAGCAGCTGCCAGGTCAGTGTGCAGAGGGTGTGGTTTGGGGGATTTTCCCTGGTTTCAGACAGTTGCTGAGGAAGCTGAATGTGGGACACGGCTGTGAGACGGGGAAGAAGAAGCTGTGGGGTGAGGATGGGCTGTCAGCTGGGGGCAGGCATCGGGAACAGCGCTGGGATGGTCCCTGCTCGGCCGGGTCTGCACTGGGACGGCAGAAACGGAGCTGGGAGAGGAATGACCGTGACCAGAGCAGCAAAGGCTGGGGCTCATCCTGCACAGGGCCTGAGCACGCTGTGAACCAAACCCTGAGCCCAAGGGGTGACCCTGAGGCTCGGGGGGGTGTGGGCAGCGCTCCTGCAGCTCTGGAATGTTCTGGTCTCCTGCTCCCCCCCGTCACTGCCCCTGGCACCCAGCCCCGTCCCAGCTGTGCCTGCAGCTCTCAAGGTCCCTGTGCCCTCGCAAGGCCACCCCAGCAGTGCCCATCCCTGCTCCTTGTGCCCTGGGGGGCCTCAGGCAGGGCCTGGCTGCCACAGGATGGATCCCATTTGCTTTTCCAGGTTTCACCTGGGAGGTGAGGGCCAACAACCGCGCCTACCACAGGCAGTTCAAGAAGAAATTTGCCTTCTGCCTGAGCAAGAGGAAATACTCGGTGAGCCAGGATGGCCCTGGGCTTCCCTTCCCCAGCCCCTCACCCCTGAGCCGGGGGTGGCTGGGGGGACACGGCAGAGATGCTCCAGAGGGGTCTCCAGAGGGGTGGAGGGTCACGCACACGATCCCCAGGGAGGAGAAGCGCTGCTGCCTCCCTGCCTGGTGACCCCAGAGCTGTCAGGGAAGGAGCAGAGCTGTGTGAAGGAAACTTTTTAGTCCAGTGGTCTAATCAAGAGAAAGATTGTTCAAAATGTGTTGAGTGAGCAAAACCAGATTATTGGGGTTTTTTTTGCAGTTAAATAACATCAGGGTCAGATCTGGGGTTCAGATCACAGAAACACAGAATATTCTGAGCTGGAAGGGACCCACGAGGATCCAAGAGCCCAGCTCTTGGTGCATGGCCCACATGGGGAACAAACCCACAGGCAAATGATTCTGTTCTCGATTTCACATGGCCCTTGGATCTGATAAATCCCTGCTTTCCCTTACGACTTTGCTCATTTTTTTAAGGCATCTCTTGTGCTGTGAAAGCCCTAAAAGCACCGGAATGTTTTGGCATTTCCAGAGCAGGTCCCTGGTTTCCCACAGCTGCCCCTGGCAGTGGCTGTGACCCCCCTCTCCCCGCAGGGCAATGCCATCAGGACAGCCAAGTACAACCTCCTCACCTTCCTGCCCCTCAACCTCTACGAGCAGTTCCACCGCATGGCCNGAGAAAGATTGTTCAAAATGTGTTGAGTGAGCAAAACCAGATTATTGGGGTTTTTTTTGCAGTTAAATAACATCAGGGTCAGTTAGCTGGGGTTCAGATCACAGAATCACAGAATATTCTGAGCTGGAAGGGACCCATGAGGATCCAAGAGCCCAGCTCTTGGTGCATGGCCCACATGGGGAACAAACCCACAGGCAAATGATTCTGTTCTCGATTTCACATGGCCCTTGGATCTGATAAATCCCTGCTTTCCCTTACGACTTTGCTCATTTTTTTAAGGCATCTCTTGTGCTGTGAAAGCCCTAAAAGCACCGGAATGTTTTGGCATTTCCAGAGCAGGTCCCTGGTTTCCCACAGCTGCCCCTGGCAGTGGCTGTGACCCCCCTCTCCCCGCAGGGCAATGCCATCAGGACAGCCAAGTACAACCTCCTCACCTTCCTGCCCCTCAACCTCTACGAGCAGTTCCACCGCATGGCCAACGTCTACTTCGTCTTCGTCATCCTCCTCCAGGTGGGGTGGGCACCACAGGGACACTGAGAGTGGGCCAGGGCTCTGCCCAAAGAGCCTTCCCTGGAGTTCAGAGCAGGGAATCTGGGATAAAAGGTTTCCCAGAACGTGGCTTTTCCGTGGTGTTCGGGGTCATTTGGGAGCTCTGAGGGGTTTAACCTGTGCTGGGTGTGGTTGCTTTAAATCAAAGCCTCCCAACATCAGGAGGACGTGNATTCTCTAAAATGGGTTTGGTTTGCCCTCTAGGCAAAGCTCACACTGACCACACCAAAACAGAAATTCATCCCTCCAAATTCAGAGGCCCAGGAGCATTTCACACCTCAGAAAGAGGTGGAAACACCAAAAGAGGTGTCTGTAACAGAGACATTGATTTGATGATTCTGAGATGGGTTCCTGCTGCCCTCGGGCACTGGCTTGGGAGCGAGGGCGTCACTCGGTCCCCTCAAGTGTCCCAAGGTGGGGCAGGAGTTGTGTCAGTGGTGTAAAATTCTCCTTCTCCAGACTTTCCCCGAGATCTCCACGCTGCCCTGGTACACTCTGCTGTTCCCCCTGAGCTGCCTCCTCATCATCCGGGGGCTGCGAGACCTCATCGATGACATTGTGAGTGAGGGGTGGCCCTGGGGACAGCGGCAGGAAGGGGCCCTTGGCTGTGAGCTGAACTGGGGAGCTCAGGAGCTGCTGTCATCCATCAGCCCTGAGGTGTCATCTACTCCACCACATCCAAACTGGTTTTTATCTTCCCTCGGGAAAGATGTGACTCCCCGCCTGCTTTCCTTGGGGTCTAAGCCCCCATTTCTGCCATCTTTAGCACCGTGACCACCGGCTGTAGTGCTGGGCTGGTCCCCACAAATACCTGGGGGGGAATTCAGCCTCTTTATTCATGAGAACACATCTTCCCATGGCTCAGAACGCAGGTCTGGGGCTGAGGAGGGAGGTGATGGTGTTAAGGGGGTGGTTTTTGTGGGACAGCACAGCCTGGCATGGCCCATCCTTGTCCCCTCTGTCTCTCCTCTGTGCAGGGCCGTCACCAGAGTGACAGGAACATCAACAGCAGGCCGTGTGAAATCCTGGCTGGGAGGAGGTGAGGGGCTTTGGGAAGCTGTGCCCGTGTTTTCCCCATCTGTGGTGAACAATGGAGCAGCTGAAGTGCTGAGAATCCTTGAGCAGCTGAGAAGGGTTTGGTGGGACTGTCCCGGGCTCTGCCAACTCCCTTCACCTCCCAAAATGTGCCACAGGTCCTGCTGTAGGATTGATCATATCCCAGTCATTTACAAAAGCCCCAGTTCGCTGTGATGTGCTGGGGGAGGCTTTCCTTGGCCACAGAATTCCTCCAGGGCATCACATCCAACCCACGGAGCCGTGTCCTGGGCCAGGGAAGGATGAGCTTTTCCCATGTGTGGCCAGGGTGCTGAAGGTCCCTGTCACTTGTAGGTACAGGGACATGGATGTGACACACGGGTCCTGTGCCACCCTCGGCGCTCAGCGCTCTGGAGGTCACCACGGTGGCACAGGAACCTGGAGACCCAAATCCTCCAGGAATTTGGGACAAACACGGTCTGAAACACCCCCAGCCCCCACTCCCACTGCTCTGCAGGGACAAAAAGTTGTCCCCTGAATCCCCCCCGCAGCTTCCGCTGGCAGAAGTGGCGCGACATCTGCGTCGGGGACATCGTCCGGCTGCGCAAGGACAGCGTCGTCCCGGTGAGCGGTGCCCGGAGCTGGCCGTGCCCTGGGGCAGGGGTTGGTGACCAGGGGCTCATCCAGGTGCTCTCTCCCCCTTTTTTTGCTCCTCAAGGCTGACCTGCTCCTGCTGCGCAGCTCCGAGCCCAGCAGCCTGTGCTACGTGGAGACGGCCGACATTGATGGGTGAGGACAGGGACAGGGACAGGGACAGGGACAGGGACAGGGACAGGGACAGGGACAGGGACCCCTCTGGCCATGGGGGGACAGGGGCAGAGGCTGGAGACCCTGGTCTTGGGGCCCCCCAGCACTAGGAGGGTTCAGTGGAAACCACAGGGTGTGGGAGATCCTCCAAAGCCCAAACCTGCAGACAGCCCAGAAATGGGGACTTGAGCCCCAGATTTTGAAAATGGGAGCCCAAAAGCTCTGGTGAGGGCTCCACAGAGCACCTGGTGACCTCAGGCCAGTGTGTCCAGCTCCCTCCAAGCCCTTCCTCCCACCTCCCTGTGCAGGATGATTTAATGGCAGGGTCCCTGGGCTCTTCCTGCATGAGTGCTCCGTGTGTGGCACGACAGGTCCCTCTCTGGCATTTCACTGCCACCACTCGTGTGAAGTAATTCATGGTAATTCATGGCTGTCTGTGTCCCGTGGGTCTGACAGGAGAATGACCAGCTCTGTCACCCCACGGGGTTGTTTTATTTCCCTTCCCTGGCTCTTGCTCATAGGGAAACAAACCTGAAGTTCAGACAGGCCCTTCTGGTCACCCACCAGGAGCTGGGGAGCGAGGAGAGCATGGCTGCCTTCGATGGTGAGTCTGCTGGGTGGGGAGCATGTGGCCAATCCCACCGGGATGGGATGGATTCACCTTGGGAATTCTCTGATCCCCTGTCCCCATCAGCCCAACAAGAGGCTGGCAGCCAAAGGCCTCGCGTGGAGGCACTTCCCATCGCTGCTGCGATGGACCCATCAGGGTTGGGCACCTTCCCCCTGCCTTGGAGCTCGATTTTCCCACTGGAACCAAGCTCCTGGCTCCCAAACCTGAGCTCAGACCCCGCTGCTCCTCCACAGGGTGCAGAACTCCCCTCTCCGAGGCCTTGGGGATGAAGGGCGTTGTGTCTGTACCTTCTCCAGTGAGGTTCCTGCACTGACCAACCTCCCAGTGCCCCCATTAGCCTTAATCTGAGCCACCCAAATCCCGCCCCGACAAACCCCAAATCTCCCTGAGAGGCCCTTCTTCGGGGGGACACGTGGGGCTGAGAGGGGAGGAAGGTTCTCTCTGCCCCTGCCCTTGCCTGTGCCAGGGCGAGTGACGTGCGAGGAGCCCAACAGCCGCATGCACACCTTCACGGGCAGCCTGCGCTGGCGGGGCCGCGCCCACGGCCTGGACGGCGACAGGATCCTGCTGCGGGGCTGCCGCGTCCGCAACACCGCCCTGTGCTACGGCATGGTGCTCTACGCAGGCGAGTGCCCGTGCCTGTGGCCGTGCCCGTGTCTGTGCCAGTGGCCGTGCCTGTGTCCGTGTCTGTGTCCGTGCCCGTGTCCGTGTCCGTGCCTGTGTCCGTGCTCGTGTCCGTGTCTGTGTCCGTGCCCGTGCCCGNGAAGGGAAGGGAAGGGAAGGGAAGGGAAGGGAAGGGAAGGGAAGGGAAGGGCAGCAATTGCCCGGCACCATGGGGGTTTAGGCTGCCCAAGCCATTCCCAGCTGGCACAAGGTGCAGGAGCTGCCGTGGTGTGTCCTGAGGGTGTTGGGGGTGCTGGTGGGACTGAGATGGTACCAGGGATGCCTCGTTGGGACTCCCTAAAGACAGAGGCCAGACAGAATTAAGAGAATACAAAGCAAGGTTCTGTTTATTGAAGGGCATTCAGGTACATTCAGGGCAGATGAAGCCAACCCAGGGGCTACACCCAAAAATGGACAAAGGGTCACGGGTTTTCATACTTTGATAAGTTTGGTCCATTTGCATATTGGGGATTAATCCTCCAATTACAGCTTCACATAATGAAGTCATTTACTCCAAGTTTGCTCCCCCCCAACTCACTTCTGTTTATATTTCTTGGGGCCTGAGGCAGTGAGGTGTCCTTGATTCCCAGGCCTGGAGAGGAATTGTTTTGTCTGACCAAAACGGGAGAACAGCAGCTAACACTCAATGTGGAGTTTGGAGTTACACACTAACAATGCAGAATTACAAATGCATGAAAAATATAAAAGCTAAAATCCTAAGGCATCACCAAACCTCTCCTCATCCCAGGTTATCTCCCAGCTGCACCTCGTCCTGGATCCAACCCTCCCAGTGCAGCTCAGGGCTGGGCCGTGGGGAGCTGTAGGGACAGGGAGGGGTGAGCATCACGTGCAGCCACGGCTCGAGGGACACTGATGGAGGGAGAGGCTCCTCTGGACTCTTCAGGGGAGGGGAGGTGTCACTATGGAGGGGAGCAGCCTCACTGAGCTGCAGGTGAACCTGCTGGGGACTTACATTTTTACTTTGGAAATGTTTCTTGCCCAGGGTTTGACACCAAAATTATGAGGAACTGTGGAAAGATCAAGCGGAAGAAGACCAAGCTGGACCACATGATGGACCGGCTGGTGATCGTGGTGGGTGTGGTGCAAACACCTCTGCCCTGCTCCTGGGTGGCTCACAGGGCTCCTCATGAGAGGCCTCCTGCTGGGGTGGTGCTGATTTTCTTCATCTTGCAGTATTTGGCCCAAAATATCTTGGGTTTAACATGTTCAGAGAATCAGAGAACCCCGGAATGGTCTGGGGTGGAAGGGATCTCAAAGCCCATCCTGCTCCACCCCTGCCATGGTCAGGGACACCTTCCACTGTCCCAGGCTGCTCCAAGCCCTGTCCAGCCTGGCCTTGGACACTGCCAGGGATCCAGGGGCAGCCACAGCTGCTCTGGGCACCCTGTGCCAGGGCCTCCCCACCCTCACAGCCAACAATTCCTTCCCAATATCCCATCCATCCCTGCCCTCTGGCACTGGGAAGCCATTCCCTGTGTCCTGTCCCTCCATGCCTTGTCCCCAGTCCCTCTCCAGCTCTCCTGGAGCCCCTTTAGTCCCTAGAGGAGGCTCTAAAGTCTCCTTGGAGCCTTTTAGAGAAGAGTCTGGTGGGCTCTGCGATCCTGTGACTTTCTCATCTTGGGACCTTCTCATCCTGGTTTCCCACCCCAGATCTTCCTGGTGCTGTTGGTGACATCCCTGGGCCTCGCCGTCGCCTCTGGGTTCTGGGCCAGGACATTCCAGGAGAAGCACAGCTACCTGGCTGCCCTCTACAAGCACACAACCCCTGCCCAGCAGGCCTTCCTCAACTTCTGGGGCTTCACCATCCTCCTGAGCATCATCATTCCCATGTCCATGTACATAACGTAAGGACCACGGAGCTTGGAAGGGGTCGGGGCTCAGCACCCACCCCCTGCCCGTGCCCTTCACCTGGAACTGGGGTCACGGCCCCAAAAAGGGGCTGCACCGAAGGTCAGGGTGTGGCCCAGGTCATTCCCAGGTGCTCCCTTGGCTGGGAGAGGGGCAGGGTGGATGGGGTGTGCATCCTACAAACACCGAGGATGTGCTCTGAGATCTTCCCAGGGGAAAAGCAGAGCAGGGATCCAAGCCCTGTGCTGGTGCTGGGAATCGTGGGCAGGCTGAGGATGGCTCTGAGGAAGGTGCAGCTCCCCAGGAGCAGGATCTGGGATATTCCTGTGCTTCCTATGGACAGCAGCAGGGTGGGGAGGAGAAGGGCATAGCTGCTCTGCACAGGCAAAACCCACAATTTGTGTTGAAAAAAGCTGTTTCCAAACGTTTGGGCCCTTCACTGGACCTCCAGGTCTGTGAATTTGGTCACCAAGGGCCAGAATTCCAGAGGGGACCCAGTGGGTGATGAGGCTTTTGGAAGCCTGGCCACGAGCAATGAAAACCCTCAGGCCTCCCCCAAGCCCAGAGCAGCAGGACCAAGGTGGGGAGCTCCCCCTGCCTCTTCTTCCAGTGTCAGGTCCCCAGCTCCCCTGGGCTGTGAGGAACACACCCTCCTTCTCCCCATCCTCTCCTCCTGGACTCCCTAGGTTTGAATTCATCTACCTGGTGAACAGTTGTTTCATTAACTGGGATCTGGAGATGTATTACGGTGCCAAGGACATTCCAGCCGAGGCCAGGAGCACCAGCCTCAACGACCAGCTGGGCCAGATCGAGTACATCTTCTCGGACAAGACGGGCACCCTGACGCAGAACATCATGAGCTTCAAGAAATGCTGCGTCAACGGGACCATCTATGGTAACCTGGGCTGGGAGGAGTTTGTAGGGGCTCAGGTGAACCTGGAGCTGGTTCTTTCCACTCCTCCTGGCTTGCCAGGGTGCTTGGGACAGGTGGGTTGGTGTTGGTGGTGCAGGTGGTGCTGTAGGAATTCTCCTTGTCCTCATCCCCCACGTTCTTGGGGTTTTGTAGGGCTGCCACCCCTGAGGTCCCACTGGTGTGGTGTTCCCAGCACACAGAGTCAGGGCACGGTCCTGGCCTCCAGCAGGGCAGAGGTTTCATGGCCCAAACTCAGCTGAGATCAGCAAAGTTTTCCCTGATAAAAAAGGGAGTCTGGGACAGGAGCCCGGCACAGCTACACCACACACGGTGTGGGTGAGGTGGATCCCACCTGGAATCGTGAGCCGATGCTGGCCCAGGCAGAGGAGTAACGGGAGAGGGGCCAGGGGAGCCCACGGATTTTTGTTTTCTTTTAAGGTCTCATAGAGAAAAAGGAGCTGTTGCTTTTCTTCTTTGTGTCGTTTTCTGGGGAGTCTCCACCTTGGTTTCCAAATCTGGGAAACTTTGAGGCTTTCAGGTGACCTATGGAGGAGGCGAGGAAATTATCACTGTCCTTAAGTTGTTTAATTAGAGTGAACATATGTAATTGCTCTTTGCTTTTTTGGGGTTGTTATTGGGGTTTTTTTATTTGTCTGTTTGGGGTTTTCTGGTTTTTTTTACATTTTTTTACATTTAAAAATATTATTCTTTTTAATGATCCTGCTTGGTTTTCCCCATAAAACCTTGAAAATTGCCAAGTCCTTCCTCTTCTCATTGCTGTACTTGCTCCAGCTCTTGGCTCACTTTGGGAGCTGTCATGATGCTTAATTAGCGAAACCTAACGAGCAGGGCAGGCCCGAGCTTTAGCATGGAGCTGTTTTCCTGAGATAAGGCTCATGTGCTTGAGACAAACAGACAGTGATAAAAGCCAAAAGGAGGGCCAAAAAAACCTCGCAAAGCTTTTAAGCAGGAATAAACCCAATTTCCCCTGCCTGGTGCAGCACATTCCACCTCTGCGGAGCAGCCCCGCCCTAATCCCAGCAAGTCTTTGGCCAAACGCAGAACCTCCCAGGAAATGCAGGCGAAAGTAGACCTGAATTTTTAACATTAAAATCATGGTGAAAATCTGAACAAAAAGCCAAAAAAGTGAGGCCTGGATTTTCCAGTGGGGTCCGACACTGAGCAGATGCTGAACTGGTGCCCTTTTGCTGGTTTTTTGGCCAGCAGGAGCAGGAGTCCCTCCAGAGAAGCTGCTCCAAGCCCCTGCCAGCCCTCTGTTAACTGGATTATTTTTATTTTGGCAGGTCCAGGCACAGGCCATGGGAACAAAGAGCCACTGGTGCGTAAGTCCCCCCTCCCACGTGCCGTGGGGCCGTCACTGGTGACACCGGTGACACCGGGCACAGCCTGGTGCTGGGGAGCTCAGCCGGCTCCCAACGGGGCTCCCAGAGGGGCCTGGCGAGTTTGCCCCTCCTCAGCTGCCACTAAGGACAGGGGGAACCGGGGTTATAAAATAATGCAGTTCTGATTTTTAGGGTTTTTTTCATTCCCACCCCCTTGGCACGGGCAGCACAGAGCTGGGCTCAGCCTCTGGCCAGGGTCTGTGCCAGCAGAGTGCCACTGTGTCACACCCCCGGTGCTCCTGGGGTCACAGAGCCCCGTGCTCAGTCCCCCCGGGCTCCTGCATCCTGCCTGTGCCTCTTGCAGGGCTCCGGGCTGGGCTGGGAGCACCCCGGGGAGCACAAGTCGGATGTTTGCGATGTGACGCTGCTGGAAGCCGCCCAGAGGGACAACGACCCGGTGCTGAGGGAGTTCCTGAGGCTGCTGGCCCTCTGCCACACCGTCATGGTGGAGGACAGGGGCGGTGGGTTGAGGTGCCCGGAGCGGGGCCGAGCTGCCCCTCGGGGCTGTGGGGCTGTGGTGGGGTTTGGCGGCGCCCAGCAAAGCTCAGCTCTTGGGTGTGGGAGCCCGGGGATGGCTCGTGCCACTGCCCCTGTGTCATGGATTTGTGTTTGGGGCTGTTTTAAAGCTCATGGGTGGCAGTAGAAGCACAAGGGGGATAATCCTGTCTGGGGCAATGAGTAAAAGGGATCATGGAAACCCAGAAAGGTTTGGGTTGGGAGGGACCTTAAAGCCCATCCAGTGCCCCCCCTGCCATGGGCAGGGACACCTTCCACTGTCCCAGGCTGCTCCAACCCCCATCCAGCCTGGCCTTGGACACTGCCAGGGATCCAGGGGCAGCCACAGCTGCTCTGGGCACCCTGTGCCAGGGCCTCCCCACCCTCACAGGGAACAATTCCTTCCCAATATCCCATCCATCCCTGCCCTCTGGCAGGGGGAAGCCATTCCCTGTGTCCTGTCCCTCCATCCCCTGTCCCCAGTCCCTCTCCAGATGAAACAAGCAGGACTGAGCTTCCCCAGCCTGGTAGCTCAGGCTCCAGGGTGCCACAGCTCCTGCTGGGCAAGAACAGGGTGTTTCAGCTGTCCCAGTGTGGTTTGGCTGGGAGCCCCTGTGTGCAATCCCTGCTCCTCTCCTGCAGACCAGCTGGTTTACCAGGCAGCTTCCCCGGACGAGGAGGCGCTGGTGTTGGCAGCCAGGAACTTGGGCTACGTCTTCCTGGCCCGGACACAGGACACCATCACCATCAGGGAGCTGGGCAGGACCAGGACGTACGAGGTGCTGGCCATGCTGGACTTCAACAGCGACCGCAAGAGGATGTCTGTGCTGGGTGAGTTGGGGGGGGCTGTCTCAGGGGGCCCCTCCAGGGTCCCTCCCAGGCTCAGCCCTACAAGGGATGGCACCGGGATGGCTGCAGGTGGCCACAGCTGGCACCGGGCTCCTAAGGGTCATCCCGGTCATCCCTGTGGATTTGCTCACCTTGGTGAAGGCAGCCAAGAAGGGTTTGAGCAGTTGAGAGAGGGGAAGTAGCTGCAGGGCTCAGAGGAGCTGTGTGAGGAACAGACAGTCCCTGAGGGCTGCTTCTGCCCCGTGGTGGTGCAGATCTGGGATATTCCTGTGCTTCCCATGGCCACAGATGAAAAAGCACCAGCGAGCCCTGTGGTGCCTTCTGGGGGCCAACGTGGGCCAGCGTGGCCACTGTGCAGGGACAGCGATGAATGGGAGCCATCTCTGAAGGGACCTAAAGTGTCCTTCCCCTCCGTGCCAGTGCGAGACCCCCAGGGCACCATCCGGCTCTACACCAAGGGTGCCGACACCGTCATCCTGGACAGGCTGCGGAGGCGAGGGCCCAACGAGACCCTCACCGAGAGGGCGCTGGACGTGAGTCCCACACCAGCCCGGGGTGACAGCACTGCTCTCCCTCCTGCTGGCTTTGGGCTGGGTGTCCTGCTGCTCTTCCTCCCTCTGCCTTAGGGATTTGGGTTCTGCCTTCTGCTCTAGGAGCCTCCCCTGCATGTGGGACGGGGGTAAGAGGGCACGGAATCCACCTTCATGCACCAGCTGCATCCAAGGATGCTCATGGGGATGCTGTAGGATGGGGGAAGGGAGTCAGAGCCCTGAGAGACACACCCAGGACCTGGAGTGTCTCTGGCTCTGCCCATGGCTGGCCTGGGGTGATGCCCTGGTCCTGTGAGAGCGATCCTGGGGAGGGAGGAGAGTCCTGATGTCTGCTCCCTGCAGCGCTTTGCAGAGGAGACGCTGAGGACGCTGTGCGTGGCCAGCAGGGAGGTGAGCGAGGCCGAGTTCCGCGCCTGGAGCCGGAGGCACCGCGAGGCCGCGGCGCTGCTGCAGGACCGCGCGCGGGAGCTGGACAGGCTCTACGAGGAGATGGAGCAGAACCTGCAGGTGGGATGGGGTGGGGTCAGGAGGAGCTGTCTGTGCTCCGGAGGGCAGGCATGTGGGGTTTGGCTCTCCAGGGCAAGGGGCTGAAGTGTCCAACCCAACACCCATTCCCTGGGTGGGAGAACAGGAGGAGTTTCCCCCCAGGGGTGACTTTGTGACGTGCCAGGGGACACTGGGCTGTCAGGCTGCAGCTGTCAAGTTGTGTCTACCCCCAGCAAGTGCTGCTGGTTGGATCCAGGGGTGATTCCCACCTCCATATCCTGCCCTGCCCCGTGCCATGACACCCCATCACCCCCCTCCAGCTGCTTGGGGCCACAGCCATCGAGGACAAGCTGCAAGACGGAGTCCCTGAGACCATCCAGCTGCTGAAACTGGGCAACATCAAAGTGTGGGTGCTGACAGGAGACAAACAAGGTCAGTGGAGGCACCCCCAGACCCTCCAACACATTTCAGCTTCTCCCCTAACCAGGACCAGACAGGAGAAGGGCCGCTGGGAGTGGGCAGGAACTGGTTCTGCTGCTCCCTTTATTCCCCAGTAGCAGCACATCCCACACACCAGGGGAAACTGAGGCAGGGGAAGCAGCTGCTGCCCTCTAAGGGCTCTTGGAGCCGAGGGCTGGGGGCTGCCCTGGGCCGGGGGCAGCAGCATGGCCCATTGACAGCTGGGTGTTGCAGAGACCGCAATGAACATCGGCTACGCCTGCAGGCTGCTGACAGATGACATGGAGATCCTGGAGGAGAAGGAGGTCAGGTGAGGAATCGTCACCTCCTGGCTCAGGACAGTGCTGTCCTGGCTGAGGACACCTGAGGGCAGAGGAGCCAGGACAGGGTGGGCAGAGCTCAGCTCAGCCAGAGGTGCTTCTCCTTCCCTGTGCCAGCCTGGATGTCCACGGTCCTCATCTGATGCTTTTCCAGGCCTCCCCACCTGTTTCTGCCCCTACCCCACACTCTTCCTTGGCAGGCTTTGACCAGACAGGGTTTAAGCTTCTCTCCAGCCTCTAAACCAGGCTGATTTCTGACATCAGTGAGCCTCCCCTTTGTGCCCCCTGTTCTCAGCACAGTCCCATCTCCCTGGCTTTGAGGTGACCAAGGCCCACTGTAGGTCTCACCAGCATTCCCAGTGTCCCCAGCTCATGTCCAACCCCCCTTCCTCCCACAGCGAGATCCTCCAGGCTTACTGGGAGAGCAACAACAACCTCAGTGGCAGTGGGGATGCCCTGTGCAGCCGCCGCCTCTCCCAGCAGCGCCCAGAGGCTCTGTGCCACCAGAGAGCCATCATCATCAGCGGGGACTTCCTGGTAAGGTGGCACCTGGATGCTGTTCTCTGCTCCCTGCCTGATGGTTGTTCCCACCCTGGTGCTATCAAAGTCCTGGGTGGCACCAGCACGTGTAGGACGTGGTGCTCCTCCTGCTAAAAGGTGGGAAAAGCCCATTTGGGGCTGGGCAGTGAAGGGTGGAGGGGAGAACAACCTTGCACTGACCATTTGGTGTTGGGGGGCTTTGACCGGAGCTGCTCAGTGTTCTGGGATGACACGGGCTGGGTGACACAAGCTCTCGTGGTCATACTGGGACATACTGGGCTCATACTGGGTCACAGCACCCACTCTGGGATGAACTTGGAGAAAACCAGAGTCCCTCTTTTGGAGGGACTCGAGCATTGCTGAGGAGCTGAGGGCTCTGAGGGCTATGGGTGAGGTCCCAACCACGCGTGCTCTCCCCTAAGGACAAAATCCTCCACATGGGAGAGGTGCTGAAGGAGAAGAAGGGGTGGCCGTGGCGGTGGCTGTGCTGTGACAGGGCCGAGGCCTCGCAGGACCAGAGAGGTCTGGTGGAGAAGGCCTTTGTGGACCTGGCCACCAGCTGCCAGGCCGTGATCTGCTGCAGGGTGACCCCCAAGCAGAAAGCCCTGATGGTGCAGCTGGTGAAGAAGCACAAGAAGGCCGTCACCTTGGCCATCGGGGATGGGGCCAACGATGTCAACATGATCAAAAGTGAGGCTCGGGCAGGGGGAGGTTGGGGTTCAGTTGGTGTGTCCCCTTGGTGGTGGTGGTGCCCCATTTGTCATCTCCATCACCTCACCCTCCCCTTTGGGGTGAGAAGCGGGGAGAGGAAGCCCCAGACCTGTTCCCCACACTGCTGTGCTGGGAGGGGAGCGAGAGGCACAGGACAGGGACCACCCTGCAGGGTGGCCCACGTGCTTTTGGCAGCTGGGATGAACCTCGATGGACCTTCAAACCCCAACGTGGGCAGCTGGCAGAGCCATCCCTGCCCCTCTCAGCAGCCCTGACACGGGGCTGTGCTCCTGGCACACCACACCTGGAATATCCAGGACGTGGGACAGAGGGAGACGGTTCCCTTTGTCTGTCACTCCTGGATTCACATTCCTGGGGACAACCCACGGGGAAACCAAGCCCCCATCTCCCCCCAAACCTCCCCACGTGCGTTTTCCACCCGCAGCCGCGGACATCGGGGTGGGCATCAGCGGGCTGGAGGGGCTGCAGGCCGTGCAGTGCAGCGACTACGCCCTGGCCCAGTTCTCCTTCCTGCAGCGCCTGCTGCTCGTCCACGGCCGCTGGAATTACCTGCGCATCTGCAAGTTCCTCCGCTACTTCTTCTACAAGACCTTCGCTGGCCTCCTGGCCCAGGTGTGGTTCGCTTTCCACAGCGGATTCACGGCCCAGGTGAGGGGTGCAGGGGTCACATCCATCCCGGGGAGGTCTCTACACCAGGGTCACAACTCCCCCTGCTCAGGATCCCCTGCAGGGATCGCGCCTGGGACTGTCTGCAGCGCGCATGTCCATATCACCACCTTGGTCCCCTTTTCTCCTTTGCCATGTCAAATTTCTTGGGGTTGCCTGGCTGAGACACAGCTGGTTATCTGCTTTCTACCTGGCTGGACTGGGAAAAGCACCCTGGGGAAATTTGGGATCTCCTGTGAGCTGCAGTTCAGTCTTGGACAGATGCAGGATCCCACGTGCATTAAGCTGGTTTCCTCCAAAATGGGAGCTTTAATCCCAAGGGCCATCATCAAGTGTGACCTGACCAGCAACATGTGGGGCTCCAGCCCCCATCTCTGTCTGCAGCATGACCCTACAGACAATGTGGGGCTGATGCAGGGGACGGGGCAAGTCCATGGGGATTTCCATGTTTGGATCTGAGTGTCCTGGGGCCTGGACATCCTTTGTGAGTCTTTCCAAAGCACCTCCGAGCTCACAGCTTCTCCTGTTCCCTTCTAGCCTCTGTATGAGGGCTGGTTCCTTGCACTCTACAACATCTTCTACACTGCCTACCCCGTGCTGTCCGTGGGCCTTCTGGAGCAGGTACGGCTTCACCGGGCTCGCCCAGCCCTGTGCCACCCTCAGCAGGGGGGAATCAGCCCAGCAGTCCCTGCACCCATCTGCACAGCCCTTTGTGCCAGGACACGGCACTGGCAGCTCCGAGGGCATTTGGAGCTCACCCTCAGTCCTGGGGTGCCTGTCCCCCCTCTGCCCAGAGCCACTGGGCAGAGGGACCTGCTGCAGCTCTGCCAGAGGGTGTGTGGGGTGGGGCGGCCCCATCCTGCTCCCCCAATCCCTGCATCCCCTCTGGGATGCTCTCCTCCCCCCATCCCCGCATCCCCTCTGGGAAGCTCTCCCTCCCCCAGTCCCTGCCTCCCCCCCGGGGTGCGCTCNCTCCCTCCCCCAATCCCTGCATCCCCTCTGGGATGCTCTCCCTCCCCCAATCCCTGCATCCTCTCTGGGATGCTCTCCCTCCCCCAATCCCTGCATCCTCTCTGGGATGCTCTCCCGGCAGGATGTGAGTGCCAAGAAGAGCCTGGAGTTCCCTGAGCTCTACGTGGTGGGCCAGCAGGACGAGCTCTTCAATTACCGCGTTTTTGGTGTCACCCTCCTGCACGGGGTGGGCACATCCCTCATCAGCTTCTACATCGCGCTCTGGGCCTTTGAGGACCACGTTGGCACCAAGGCCGTGGGCGATTATGAGTCCTTCTCTGTCACAGTGGCCCTGTCAGCGTTGCTGTCGGTCCTCGTGGAGGTGAGCGCTGATCTGCTCTTCCTCATCCTGCCCCACAGCAGATCTTTAGGGTCCCTGGGCTCTGGCACTATTCCCAGTGGCTTTATGGCTGGGGGTTGATCTCCCTGGGATGGAGGAGGAATTTGGAAAAAAGCAGCTGAATGGGAGAGGGTCACCACGGCCCTCATGAGGCTCTGCCCGCTCTGCCCTTGTCCCCACAGATTGTCCTGGACACTAAGTACTGGACAGTGTTGTCCTTCCTGATGATCACAGCCAGCCTGCTCCTCTTCTGCCTCTTCTCTTTCCTGACCCAAAGTGTTGATGCCTTCAGGATAGCCCCTGCCATCTTCCGCTTCCCAGGTGAGGTGCCCTGGGGATCCTTCCCTTCCCTGGCCATGCTGCTTGGAGCTGTTTCCCACCCTGGAGATCATCTCATCTCCTCGTTGCCACTTCTCAATCTGCTGTCTTGACTTTTAATTCCAGTTGAGGTGCCATCTCCTCTTTGGAACCCCCAGCAAACCTCCTGGGTGGGGGTCTGTCCCCCAGCACTTGTCCCCTCTTCTCTCTTCCCCCTCCCCACTCAAACATCACCCCCAGCTCCCTGTGTTGACAGATGCCAGCAGGAATGCCCTGACCGATCCCTATGTCCTGCTCGTGGTCCTGCTGTCCCTGGTGGTCAACACCCTCCCCTCGCTCACTGTCCACGCCTTCCGTGCCATCCTGGGCAGAGCCACCACCCAGCAGGTGAGGGCTGGAGGGGACTGGCAGGGGTGGGTCCTGCTTCCACCCGTGTTGGTGTCTGGGATTGGTGATGGCAAGAGCAGGTTCCCCAGGACTGTGGTGCTGGGACATGTCGCCTCTCCTTGGTGGCCCCACTCATGGTGGTCTTCCATGACACTGGCACCCAACTCTGACTCCAGGGGCTCTCCCCAGATTGTTCCATGGCCCAGCAGAGGGGCCTGGGCCAAGAGACCTGATCCAGCTCTTGGAGACGGTCTGCCTTTGGCTGCAGTAAGGAATCGTCCTCCAGGACTCCCCAGCAGGGTCTGGGATCTGGTGCAGGTCCCGGTGCCACCACAGCCTTGGAGGAGCTCACCCCCATGGTTATACCTTTGGAAGAGTCCCAGGTGGAACCAGGGATTGGGATTGTGCACCAGAGCTCTGTGAGCTTTGCAGACCCCTGGGAGAGTCCCCACATTCCTCATCCCATCATGGAAAATGAGGTCCTGGTGGAGTTGGGATCCAAACCCTGTCCTGGTGGAGGGTGTCCCTGTGGTTACTGTGTGTCCCACCTTGGGGTGAGGGCTTGCCTGGGAGGCGTCCACAGCCTGTGTGGGAGCAGGGGTTGACACTGTGCTCCAGTGCTCCATGAGCTTTGAAGATCCCTGGGAGAATCCCCCCATTCCTCCTCCCCATGGAAAATCAGGCCACTGTAGAGCTGGGAGCCAAGCCGTGTCCTGCTGGAGGTGCCCCTACGCTCCCTTCATGTCCCCCCTTGGGGTGAGGGCTCTCCAGGGAGGTGTCCCCAGCCCTGATGTCCCCATGTCCCTGCAGAGGATCCACCTGAAGGCCAAGCGGGATCCGGAGCCCTCGGTGGAGCTGCGATCCCACGTCCCCTGCGGCTCCTTCCGCCGCCGCTCCAGCTACGCCTTCTCGCACCAGGAGGGCTACGCCGGCCTCATCACCCGCGGGGACAGTCTGCGTGCCAGGGCCACCCACGGCACCTCCCCGGGTCCCCTGCGCCCCGAGGGGACCCCGGCCGTGTCCTCCCTGCGCTGCCCCTCGGTGTAGCTGCCCCGGCCATCAGCCTCCCACCCTGCTGGGACAGGGCAGGGGCAGCAGGGCGCACGCCTGGCTGCTCCCCTCCTTTTGGGGGCCACCTTTAATCGTGTTTGGTGGATTTGCAGCCCCTGCGGTTGCAGAGGCTCAGCCTGGGGGGCTCCTGCTGCGGGCACTGAGCCCTGGGCTGTGCCCTGCAGTGGTTCCGTGTCCCCTGCACTGTGTGGCCTTTGCAGAGCCGGTAGAGCTGTGACAGCCACTGCCCGCTGCCACCAGGCTCGTCCCCTTGCCCTGTGACCCCCTGGCTGGCAGCCCAGCCCCCCTCCCTCTGCCGAGCCCTCGGAGCCGGGGCTTCCTCTTGTGTGAGGCCCATCCAGGCTGGACCCACAAAAGCAGCGCTGCTGACCCAGCATTAACTGACCCTCATTAACCCACCTGGGAATTAATGAAATGCCCCAATGGAGAGCAGCAGTGGGGCCGGGTGGGGTGCAGCCCCTCACCCCTGCTCATTCCCACCCACAGGGCACTGAGCTGCAGCAGCTGCATGAAGAACCTTGTTTTGTGTTCTTCACCAAGGGCTGGTTTCGGTCCTGTGGCTTTTCTGTCACAGAACAGGTCCCAGAATCACAAAATCCCAGAATCCCAGAGTGGTTTGGGTGGGAAGGGACCTTGAAGCTCATCTCTTCCCACCCTCTGCCATGGGCAGGGTCATCTCCACCAGCCCAGGTGGCTCAGACTCGAGCAGTGTAACTTTAAAATGTCCCCTGATTTCTGGAGGGGCAGCCAGGTATGATTGATTGATTGATTGATTGATTGATCACCTGTAGGTTCTTCTTCTCCAGCCAGCCCAGCCTGGCTCCTCAGCCCCTCCTTGTCACTCCCCACCACTCCCACCTCCTGCCTTTGCTGTCCTGCACCAGGGGCAGGTGTCCTCTATGTGCCTTGTCCCATCTCCACACCGCTCCCCCAGGTCTGGTGTCCCCGCCTTTGGGGACAGCTTATGGCCACAGGCTCTGCAAAGCCCCAAAAGGCACTTCTGGGTGGGATGTGGATAAGTTCTGCCTGGTGGGCACAGGGGACACATCCCACAGAGCCAGGGCCACCAGCAGTGGCTGCTGGAGAAGTTGTGTGTGAACAACTGACTGGTGACTGGGTCACCCTTTTTACTGGTTTTGGTTTTTAATTAAAAGGACATTTTAGCTTTTCTCTCCTCTCCTGGAAATCTCTGCTACGCCACGAAGGGTGAAAGCGGCACAGAACGGTCCCGTGGTCCCTCGGTCTGTGCCAGCAGTGCTCGTACCATGGCAAAAGGCACAGTAGGACAAGAAATTTGGGTAAAAAGATCCAAAATTAAATCATCCACGGGGGCTTGGCCCTGCCTGCAGCACACGTGATTGGATGGGTTTGTTTTACAAGTGCTCTGGCCTCATCTGCACCGCGTTTGTGGGAATTAAAGTGTTTCCCTTGGGCTCTGGCCAGAAGGGCCCGGATGGTGCCAAAAAATAAAAGTCTTTCCTCTGGGAAAGCTCTCAGTGCTGCAACTGCCAGCTGGAAAACGGGGAGAAACTTTCCCCAGCTCCCTGGGCATGATCTCCAAATCTCCCAGGCCAGGTCTGTGAGAGGAGCGAGGCGGTGAAAGGGGGCACGGGGAGGGAACTGACCCCCTCAGCAGCACAGGACACCACACACGCCAGGGTGAATGACTAGAAAATAATTTATTGAAGAAACAGAAAGCTGCAGAAATACAACACAGTTATGACCAGTAGAGGATGAACAAATAGAGATTAATTTTTTTCTCTCTTTTAAAACCTGTTGACAGGCTGGAGTTAAGTTTCCTGATAACTTCCCCTGCATGAGTCATTGCAAAGAACAAGGAACAAACTCCAGAGCACACAGCACAGTTTGGATAAAGTGCCTGACACATAAGACTCTTTTTTATTTTATTTTTTTTTCTTTTTTAACGTCTGTAAATAGCTTAAACAAATATAGTTGCAAGACACAGAGAAGTAACAATTGCATTTCGCTGTAGAATAAAACTTATCCCATGAGAGTAACAATGAAGCAGCAGCAGCAAAAAAAAAAAAATTAAATTAATTTAATTAGAAGGAAAAAGTCATTTAAAAACTCAGAGATGTGGCCCTCGGACTGCTTGGGACGAGGACAAGCGTCACCTATTGCTATACAGAAAAATGAGCAATGTTTTCTGGAGGAGGCTGGGCTGGCAGAGCCGAGGCTGTGGGTTCTCCCTGGCCGGGCTGGATTCTGTCTGACTCCTTTGTTTCCTTTAGAAATCGAAGGGGAAAAAGAA
>VZTH01016556.1:0-15349 GCA_013397815.1 Aleadryas rufinucha | reverse complement strand
AAAAAAAAACCAACCCAAATTTTGTTCTTTGCATTTTTAATTTTCCTCTCTTTAAAACCCCAGGCAAAGACATGAGAGGCAGCGGGTTCCTCGTGGCAGCTCCTGCAGGCCCGGCCCCACGGCCAGGTGTCCTCTGAGACAAGGGAAAGGAGCCAGCTCCACGCTGGGGACACGTGGTGGTGGCAGGGACAGGCAGACGGGGCAGTGACAACCCAACGGTGCCCGGTATGTGTTGGGGAGAGAGGCAACGGGGAGCTGATCGTCCTCCCCACCCACACTCGGGATGTTCAGGACAAAGGGTGAATGGTGGCTTTTTTGGCAAAGCCATTTCTCTCACTCCGTGCCAATGTCCCACTGGCACAGCTGTTGTTAGAGCAGGGAAAGCTTGGCTCTGGTTGTGCCAGAGTGGGGTAAAAGTGTTTAAAACCAACCCCAAGAGCCTCCTGCTTTCCCAGTGGGATGGGGACAGCGCTGCCCCACTGCCGGCAGTGGGGTTTCAAAGCATAAAAGCCATCGTTGGGAAACTTCCACCCAAGGAAGAACTGGGGTGGCCGGGGGCATCACAGGTAATGGAATGACCCAAATCCCTGAAAACTTCTGCAATTCAAGTAGGAGACAGTGGCCAGGATGAACCAGCAGGTTTCACTGGGAGATGCCAGGTCTCCTCCTCTTCCTCACTGCCCTCCGTCACCCTCGGAGGTGTTCCCGGGGCTCCGTTTTCGCTCCTTCTCCCCACAGCACAAAAATGCCCTTTGGGTGCAACCCTGGTCAAGAGAATTGTCTTTAGGACAGAGCTCGGATTGTCATTACCTGCAGGGAAAAAAAAAATCTTTGGTATCGTGGCAAGTTGCTCCTCAAGGCATTTTGGTTGGTGTGGGCAGCAGGCACGGCCAGAGCCGGTGTGGGCAGGGCTCAGCTGAGCCAGAGAGTCCTGCTGGGCCAAAGGACAGGGAACAGGGCTCAGATCTTGGCTTCTCCAGGGTCTCCCAAGCCGTCACTCCCCAGGATGGAATCCAGCTGGTCTCTGTAAGGTCCAAGGACTTGTGACTGGGGGCTGTATCCAAGCCTGGTCAACCTTCTTGCAGTTGGAATCGTGGTCTTGGCCTTCAAGCTTCTCATGGTGGAAAAGGTCTTGGAGGAGGAAATGGGACATGGTGGGGATGCTGAGCTCCCCAGAGGACAGAAGGGCTGGTCAGCAGATGAGTGGTGCTGCTGGAACCAACATCATCTCCTCCTAAGAGCCAGGCCCTTGGTCAGTGGCTCTTCCACCACCACCAGGTGCTGAGCATCTCGGTGCTGGCGGCAAAGGCTGCAGGGACACGGCAGCAGACAAAAGCTGCAGACTGAAAACCACCTTCCTTGGATTTTGGGGGCCACTTTGGTGGGGCCTGAGGAAGCTGAGATCTCTTTCCTCATGGTGAGCTGAGCTTTGAGTCCACCTCGAGTGGTGAGGAGGTTGGAAAGGGCTGAGGAAGCAGCAGTTTCAGGAAAATGCTCTGGGAACGGCACCACTGCCTCCTCCAGGTCCCCATCACCCTCCTGGCCTCCCAAGATGTGGCTTCTCACTGCTCCTCTCCTCCTGTCTTTAAGCAGAGAGAGGAGAAGGAGCAGGGGGAGGAAGGAGCCACTCAGGGGGTGGACTCTGGACATTGCAGAAAGCTCCAAAGCCCTTCCAAAGTGCCCCGAGCCCAGCTCGTGGGTTGGGATCCTCCAGGGCCTCTTCCACTGCCTCGACTCTCCTTCTTCAGCCAGGGCAGGTGTGTCTGCACAGAGTGAGAGCCAAGCTGGTGGCACAGGAAAGTCCGTCAGGGACAGAGTGCTGGGTGTGCCTCTGACCCAAACCCCTTTCTTGGGGACAAAGACTCCAGAAATGGGTCACTCCAGCCCATCCCTGGGTCCAGCTGGGCCCTGATGCAGCACCATCTTCAGCACCTCTTTCTGTGCAGGCCAAGGGCAGAGGCAGGGCTGTGAGGTCGTCCCCAGGATGGGAGCATCACCTGGAGAGGTCTCAGCCCTGAGGGGGGTTTTGGGGTGCCCAGGGCTGTTTCCCTTGTCTCAGAGCACACGAGGAGCCCTGCGGCTTTGCCAGCTCAGGTCGTGGTGGTGGCTGATTGTCTCTCCTCCTCTTGGCTGCACTTGGGATTTGACCCACAGAGCTGGATAAAGCAAAAAAACCAAACCCAAAACCACAAAAAACCCCACAAACAAACAAAAAACACAAAGCAGAGTGAGGAGCCAGACCTCAGGGGGAGGCAGGAGGGACGGGTGGGCACGGCAGGGTCCCGTGTCCCAGATTCCCTTACCCTGTTCGCTGGGCACGGGGCCAGGCTGTGCCCCCCACCCTCCCCGGGGGTCCCCCGAGCAGCCCCCGCCTCCCCCCGTGGCTGCCACGCGATTTTCAGGGCGAGGAAAGGAAGAAAAGAGGTGAAGGAAGAAACCGAGGGGATAAACGATGACTTTCCCGTGGTTGTGAGTTGGAACAGAACCATGATCCATGCAGAGAAATCTTCATCAACCAAAAACTCGTGGACAAAAAAAGCACAGTTTGTCCCCTCCCGCTCCCACCCGACCACCCCTCCCCGAATAATTATTACATTACTTCAAGAAAGAGTATATTTTTTTCATGCATAAATCAAATTCTCATCTTGTCTTTTTTTTTGTCTTTTTTTCATCTTCTTTAAATTACATTTGAACACAGAACACATATAATAAATACTCTTGTACGACATGACTCAGAGAAAAGTAACACATCTGAACGCAAAGGTATCGTCATCATTATTAGTTTTTCTTTTTTTTTCTTTTTTTTTTTAAAAGGACTTGTTTAAATATGAAATCTGTAAACTCCAAGGGTCCTTTTTTTTTTTAATCTTTCTCTCTCTCTTTCTCTCTCTCTCTTTCTCTCTCTGTTTTTTTTTTAAATCGTGAAACTATCCAGCTTTCATTTCCTTAACATTCAATATGTCTCCCATTGAACGCATCAAAGAAATAAGAACATGCCGTCTTCTGCAAAATTATAATTTAACAGTATAAAGCTTCAAGTCACAAATTCCAAAAACTAGCTAAGTAATTTTTTTTTTTTATCACATAAACTATACATTAAATATTTTGAGGTATTTCAGAGAACATTGTCAAAGGCTTGTAAGGTCTGTGCTGGGTGGCAATGAAGGCTTTCTCCTGCATAGAGAATGTCTTTGGTATCACAAGCCAGGTGGGGACTGGGGACAAGGGGGGTGGCGTGGCCAGGAGGGCGGGCAAGCCCTGGCCAAGGCAATAGTGTGGAGGGGGACAGGGGGGACAGGGAGGTGACAGGGCCTGACCGGCCCTCTGAGGCTGCCCAGCAGGATGGGGAACCCGGCTGGGGTTGCTCTCACCAGGGGCGTTAGAATCCTGGAATCCTGGGATCTCCTGGGTTGGAAGGGACCCCCAAGGATCACCAAGTCCAGCTCCTGGCCCTGCACTGGACAATTCCAAGAATGACATCAGGGTTGGCCCTGGGCAAGTTTGGTCCAACTCAAAGGAGTCGCCTCGGCCGGAGCCTGAGGGAGGCAGGTACAATTCAACCCAAGTTTTCCCTAAACTGGGCATTCTGGAGATTGCTGGGGAAGAGCATTGCTGGCAGGTCCTCCTGCTGCCTCCTGCTGAAGCCTAGGGGCACAATGGAGCAGACCTGGCTGCACAGATCCTCCCCAGTGAGCCCAAAACGCCCCTTTGGGGATTTGGAAACGGCTCCTGCTGAAAGGATTCACAGCTCCAACCCGTTCCCTAAAGGAAGAGCTTGGAGGAAACCCAGGGTGAGGCTTTCCACCGCTCCTGCCTTCGTCTGTCCAAACAGAAACGCCACGAGCTGCGCTACCAAAAGTGGGAACCGAAGCCCAAATCTGAGCTGAGTGAAGCAAAAGCACCCCGTGAGGAAACTCACTTTGTCACCTCGTGGGCTTCTGCAGGGTCCCAGCACTGAGAGGCTGGAGAAGGACACGGAGCAAAGCCTTTCCCTGGGAGCAGTGTCCCTGGACACCAGGTCTGTGCTCCTGGGAGGGAGGGGCTGGATGGAGGGACCCTGGGGAGCAGGCTGGGGGACACAGGGACATCGGAGAGGGGGGACATGCCGGGGAACCAGCGCCTTTCCCTCAGCGAGGGGGATGTTTTCTCTTCAGTTGGGACGAGTGTTGGGTTTCTTTCCTTCGTCCCAACACCCAAAGACTACGAGAGCCGTGGGAATCTGTCCCTGTGGAGAGCTGAGGTATCGGGGAGTCTTTAGGATCAAAGCAGAGGAGCAAGGAAATGGCCACACACCTTTGGTACAAGAAAAAGGCACTCATCTACCACGCTGCCATCCCGGAGTCGCTCGCTCGCCTCCTCCCTCGCTCTCTGGGGACTCGACAGGGCTGGGGCTGGGGCTGGGGGTGGCCAGGGGCTCTGGGCCGGGCTGGGGGGGCTCTGGGCCGGCCCGGCCAGGGGGAGCAGGGAAAGTGGCGTTTCCAGCACAGACCAAACAAGGCAACAAAATCTTTGGTATCAGACGTGATTTTCAAATCACAAAAATTGAAAACTCAAGTGAGGTAGCCTTTAGTCTCGGGTTCTCACTAGAAATGTCTTTGCATCCTTGAGGGCCTGTGGCATTTACTCTTTTTTTTTTTCTTTTCTTTTTTTTTTCTTTTTCTTTCTTTTCCTTTTTTTCCCTTTTTTTTTTTTCCTGTTGTGTTTTTTTCATTTCCCAAACCAAGGCCCCCTTCCTGGCTTTTCAGCCCTTGAATACTACTCGATGGGGTTCAGGAATCCACCACCATCGTCACCACGTCACGACAAGACGAAGAAACAACATTAGGGGAAAAAATCAGTGGCGGGGAGCGGGGTCCTGGGGGGATGAGATTCCCATTAGGTTTTGGGTTCTGGTTGGCAAAATACGCTGCGGCACCTGCCCCTTCCCGCTCTCCCCTCTCTCCATCCCTCTCTCCCGCCCTCTGTCCAGCAATGCATTGGTTCAGTTTGGTGTGACCGTGTCCAGTCTGACACCCCCCAGCCCCTCCACCGCCCACCTACCCCAGGAGCTCTTTGGTTCAAGACGTCCTCTGACCCTCTCCGGTCAGGGCTTCGTGTGCAGGGGTTTTTTCTTTCTCTCTTCATTCTTTTGTCCTTTCTTTCCTCTTTTTTTGGGGTGCTTTTTTTTTTTTTTTGGTTTTGGTTTTTTTTTTTTGGTGAACACATACCCTTTTCTTTTCTTTTCTTTTTTTTTTCCTTCTTTTCAACAAGGTGCCTTCCTGTGACACAACTGATCACTCTCAAAGTAAAGTGAATCGAAGAAACCATAGCGCTAGAACACAGATGGTACTTTTTACCCGCATAAATTCAAGAGTGTCCCTTTTTCTTTTTGTTGATGGTTGGTTTTGGAGGATTTTTTTTCCCCAGGTGGTGGGGGAAGAAGGGGACCTTGCCTCCTCCTTCATCCCCAAGCCTCTGCCAGCCCTTCCCTGGCCCCAGCGGCACCTCCTGCTCCTCGGAGCCCTCGGGGGGGCTGGGAGAGGGCTGATTGTAAGGGTTTGGCCTCATGATTGCTTTTTTATATGGCACAAGTCACCATCGAGAGCTCGGAGGAAACGATCCCTTTGAAGCTAAGTACCATTGCTCCAGAAATTCGCGTTTAAGGCAGGTTGTTAATTGGCACAAAAAAAAAAAAAATCTGGTGTCTTTTTGGTAAGTTGCCGGTCTTTGCTGAGCTTGTTTGGTTGTGGTTTCTGTTGTTATTCCTTTTTTTCGGGGGGTTGGTTTTTTTCCCTTTCAATCTCGTCGGGGAGTTTTCCCCCTTCTCACACCCAGGGCTGGATTTCGCCACCAGATCCCTCGGATTTTTCTTTTCCCACCGTGCACCGACGTTGGTTCCCAGGAGGGAATTTTTTTTTTGGTTGTTGTCGTTGGGTTTTTGGTTTTGTAATTTCTTTGGTAACAGAGATGAAGAGGGAGGATGGGAGGGGGCAAGAGTGTGTGTCGAGGGGTGGATGGGGCGAGACGCAAAGCCAACAAATCTGCTTTGTCCGTGTCCGTTCCTCAGCCGAAAAGTGAACCAGAAATCCAGAGGTGAAAGGTGGAGCCAGTCACCAGGAAAGATCAGATCCTTCTCTCCAAGTCTCTCCTCCCGTCTCCTTTCAGACAATTGTTATTTTTAAATACCCGATTTCTGTAGGTAAAATGTGCTTCTTTGACCTGCTGGGGCGCCCGGCGGCGCGGAGCAGCTGGGGTCCCCTCGGGATGGGGGTGCTCGGGTCCGTGGAGGCAGGAGGGGACTCCTTCGCCATGGAGCTTCTCCGGGAGGGATCTGGGGCCGGGGTGCTCTCGTGGGTCGGGGGCTGTGAGTGCATGAGGGGCCTGGGGTGTGGGTGCTCCTGGGAGTGTCCTGGGGGGGATCAGAGGAAACAGGGAGTGCGGGAATGTCCTCAGCCAGGTTTCCAAAACCCTCCAGGGACAGAAGTGCCACATGGCGATGGCACAGAGGGTCTGGCTGCCTTGGGGAACCCACTGCACCTCAGCAGGGGAAAATCTCCAGCAACCAGAGACCTGGCAGGAGCCCGGGAGCCCTCTAGGCACAGCAGGAGCACTTTCCCTGCTCAGCCCCCTTTGAACCGTGGCAGGTTTGGCCCTGCTCCAGTGGGGTTATGCCAGAGCCCAGCCTGTGACACCACTTCTTGTGTCACCCCCACCTTTACCCCTCCCCGTGGGAGCCGTAAGGATGGCTGTGACAGAGATCAAGGTTGGTCAAGAGGTCAGGATGGGCCCCTGTCCCCAAAAACCTTCGTGGGCAGGTGAAGACAAGGCTCTGTGATCCCCAAGGACGAGGGGTGCTTCCTTCCAAACAGAGCCTTGCTCCCTCCCTCCATCCCACACCACCCCTTGCTCCTCACAGGTTTCCTCTGAGCCCTCCTGGGGACGGACCTGACCTGGTCACAAACCCTGTCCCTGCTCCACGAGCTGGCAGGAGGTGGCAGCAGGAGGTGGCCCTGCCATGGCCCATGGCCACGTCCATGGGCGATGCCCGGCTGAGGATTTGGGAGGCTGACGGACCCACCCCAAAAGCACCCACCCCGGTCAGGCCATGCGTGTGAGTCTGGGGTTGGCTTTGTCATGAGGGGGACATCCAGGAAGGGGCAGGGAGGGCTGGGGGACATCATGCTTTGGAGAAAGTGCTTGTAGACGACGAGGGGACCCCGGGGTTGGCGCCCGGCTCCTCCTGCCAGCGGTTCATGCACCGCCGGCGGGCGTTCATGAAGAAGTTGCTGACGGTGTTGAGCTCCAGGCCCAGCTGCTGGGAGATGGTCATCTGCATCTCCTTGGACGGGCGCTTGTTCTCCTTGAAGATGGCGATCAGGGTGCGGCGCTGCAGGTCCGTGAAGACCAGGCGCTGCTTCTTGGGCTGCAGGCTGCGGTCCTTCTGCTGCTCCTGCTCCTTGCGTTTGCAAGCTGCAGACGTTCAAGAGAGAGAACAGGGCCGTTAGCTGGGGCTCCCCACCCCGGCCCGCTCGCAGGCTGCCCGGCTGCCTCCCGAAATCCAGGCCCTTCCCTCCAGGAAACTCGCTGGCTCGTGTCCCACCGCTCCCTCCTCTTCCTCCCCGTGCCTCCTGAGCGCCTGCTGAGATGGGACAATGGCCTCTTGTGACACCAGTGTGACACAAGCCTGGGGAAGTGCAGGAAAAGTCTCAGCATCTCCAGCTGACCCTGGGACTAGAGCCTGAGGAAACCCCTGGACTGCTCTGCTCACAGAGACTGGCCTTTTGGGATCCATCCCTAAATTTTGGGGTTATCCATCGGCCTCCCTCAGCACGATCTCACTCGCCTCCTCACCACCTCTGTGGCTGTCCCTGGAGGACTCAGGGACCTGGTGTCTCTTGGCCACCCCAGCCAGCTGCCGGCTCGGAAGTGCAGGGAAGAGCAAGGGACAAGGACATTATGGACAGGTCACTCTGCAGCCTCCACATCCCACAGCATCAGCTTGGAAGGACCGATCATGGACCCACCTGCTCTGGGAAGGGGTTTTCCTGCCTGAGTCACTGGAGACTCCAGGAAATTCTGTCTCCCCCGTGTGCCTTTGCTGCCAGATCCTCTGGCAATTTGTCAGCATCGAATTAAAAGCCTTCCCTACAGGTTTGGCCTGAGCCAAAGGTCAGCACAGAGGGGCTGTCACATGGGGAAGGACAGCGAGAGCCAGGAAAGCCCCCCTGACCCCACCACGCTGCATGAGGGCAGAGGGGGAAGTGAGAAAAATAAATAAATATATGAATTTTAATTGTGGGGATATCAAGCACACTGTTGGTGGAAGAGGTGGGACAAGGTGACCTTTGCTATGATATTTTCCTACAAAACTACAGAATGGTGGAAGTGGCTGATCCAGTCCCTGCTCAAAGCAGGGCTGACCCTGAAGCTGTCGAGGTTTGATCTGGGTGCTCAGGGACTTGGCTGCTTGGGACTCAACCAGACAAGGACCTGCAGGAACCTGTGATGCCACGGGCAAGGCAGGGCATGGATCTGACCCCACACAGCCGGGAACAAAGCATTTCCTCCTGGGAAGCTCAGAAAAGAGAGAGCAAACCGTGGGCTGAAGGAAGTCCCGCTCTTGCCTGGGGCAGCGGCAGTTTTCAGCCTTTGGGGTTTCCTGGTTCAGATATTCTGGAGGATTTTGCAAGGAGGGCACAGGTCCCTGGAGACATTAGCTGTCTGGGTGGCAGATTTCAGCTTGCTTCTCTCAGGCACTTGCAGGAGCCTCTTTGGCCTGGAGGGGTCAAGGCAAGTTCCAAGCTCCACGCACAGAGCTCGGAGGGGCCGGAGGCCAAGGCCGAAATGCTGCAGGGATGGGGCAGCACAGGACAGGTGTCCCCCGTGGGCTGAACACCTTCCTGCTCTCCAAACACACCTCCACAGCCCAAGGGGAGGCCGAGTGCAGCCTAGGAGCAGTGGGAGGGTGTTTGGAGCCATTTCTTCCTCGCTAGAACACAAGCAAGCTCCTCCTCCTGTCGTTCCTCAGCGGGCTGCCCCTACAAGCCCTCTTCACATCACCTCGAACTGAGAGAGGAGGATGATATCCCCCCCTTCCACCCAGAGCTGGGCACATCTGGAGCTCAGTGAAGCAACAGTTCATCCAGCAGATTTAGCTCTGTGTCCCAGCTGCTGGGCTCGGTCCTGGCCCTGTCCCCACGTGGTGCTGGGAGCCACCAGTTCTGCTCCCACTGGGGCAGGGACGGGAGGCACCGAGCAGGACACAACCAACCACTCTCAGTCCGAACCAGCCACCCCTGGTACAGCCAGTGGAGAGCCTTCCCCTCCCTTCTCCCCCCCAGAGAGGTTTGGCTGCACATCGCCATCCTTAGGGACAAAGGGACACTCTGAGTGATGCCAGGGGACCCTGTCCCAGGGGTACCTTACTCAAACAGCCGGCAGAGAATGTGGAAACCTACCCTATGACCATCAGAGGCTTGCAAAAAGAACAAACAAAAAAAGCCTTTATAGAAAATTTGACTTTTTTCCCCAGACATGAATTTAAAAAAAAGATCCCCCCCCAAACTTCCCCCCCAAGCCAAACAACAAACAGAAAAATCCCCCCCACACTTGTGCCCCTCGCCCACCCTCCCCGTGCCCTCCCAGCACCCACGGCATGCTCAGCTCCTCCTGTGTCCATGGTGGGCTCCTCACACTCCATCCACAGGGCTTTTGCTCTGCAGGATGGCACTTGGAATGTCCCCCATGTCCCCAAGGGACCTGTGGGTGTGACCCAGCTGTCACCCTGGCAATCCAGCCTGTCCTTGCTCTCCCGCCTGCTGGCACCCATTCCCACCACAGTGCTGGACAGCCAGCCCGAGATTCAGCCTTTCAGCTTTCCAACCTCACATTCCAACCCCCCATCCCATTTTCAGGAGTGATTGTCACAACCCAGTCTCCCATGAATAACTCCGAGCTCCGAGGCAAACACAAACCATCAGGGCCTTGCTGCTGAAACTGGGCTCCTGCAGTAAAACCGGTGCCATTGCTCAGGCACAGGTGACACTCTCAGGCACAGGTGACACTCAGGCACAGCTGACACTCAGGCACAGGTGACACCCCGCTCCTCACCCCTGAGCCCCCTGGTATTTGGGGTTATTTTTGGCCCGCGCTGCCGCCGGCGGCCGCATCCCGCATTTCCTGTGCTCGTTTGTTTATTTATTAATTTCCCTTTCTGCTGACGCAGCCCAACACCCCTCTCCCCCACCTCAATCTAATTACAGCTCCGCGCAGCAGCGATCGATGGGGACGCTGCTCAGATCTATTTACGGCAGCCATCAACCCCTCAACGGAGGATCTTTTTCCCATTGCCCATCCCCTGGGCGCTGCTTTCCCAGGCAGGCTGGCGGTGGCTGTCCCCGTGTCCCTGCAGGCAGCCAGGGACGAGGGGCAGCCAGGGGTACGGCTCTGACTTCCACCCAGCTCAGCCGTGGGTGAGGTGTTTTCTTTGTGCTTCAAAATCCCTTTTTTCCCTAAATCCTGAGATCCAAACAGCCCAACCTTGGCCTAATGTTGTTTTTGCATCGTGTCCTTCCCAGCTCTCTGGGCTTGGCTGTGGTCGGTGGGGATGGGGGCATTTCCACCCCTGCCCCTGCAGGATTTATTCCTGGGCTTGTGCTGCTCCCCCTGGGGCACACAGGACCCTGGCAGTACCGGGAGCAACCATGGATGGATTGAGGTGTCCCATGGCCGGGGGATGCTCTGTTGGCCAATAATGGGTTGGGCTCACCCACAATGGGGGTTTTCTCCTCCCTCCACCTCTCCCCAGCTCATTTCACGCCCTCCAAACCCAACCAAGGAGCCCAGAAGTGACAAGGAGGGGACGCCAGACGCAGTGGGATGGGGTGACAGCACGGATCCTTCCACACGCCGGGCACGCAATCCAAACAATCCCATCCCTAAGGCAGCTCTGACCCGGCTGCAGGAAAACCCCGGGGAGCAAAGACAAGGAGGAACCTCGGGCAGGGAAAGCAGGAGGAAAGAGCTCCAGAAGCAGAGGCATCCCACCCTCCTCCCCGGAGGGCTCTGCCGAGGG
Source organism: Aleadryas rufinucha (assembly GCA_013397815.1). Classification (NCBI taxonomy): domain Eukaryota; kingdom Metazoa; phylum Chordata; class Aves; order Passeriformes; genus Aleadryas; species Aleadryas rufinucha. Next base: position 4,296 of record VZTH01016556.1, on the reverse strand, counting down.
TTTCTGCCTCCCGGGAGCCTCATGTCAGAGGGAACGCGTTTTCCTTGACTTAACCTTGACAGCTCCGAGCGAAACATCTCCCAAATCATTTCAGAGGGGACATAATAGAGACAATCAAATGGCTGCTGCTCAGGAGCTGCGATTATGCCTCGCAGCGTGAACCCCGCGAAGCATTTAACTAATACCTGATGGCTTTGCAGGCTTCCGCAGCCTGCCAGTCCCTGCTCGCTCTATTATACCCGCAAACCTCTGCTTTTCGGCCCCAGCGTGCTCTCCCTCTCCATTCACTTGCAATACAACCTGTAATTTTCTGCCCACTTTGCTTAAGTGCTGGTGATTTGTTGAAATCACAAAAGACAGCCAGGGGCTTTCAGAGCCAGCGCGCCGGCTGTAAGCAAGGTTGGGGGGGAAAAAACCTCACAAAAACCACCAGTTTCTCTCTTTTTCTCCTTGTCAAATCATCTCCCGGGGTGGAAGGGGACTGAGGAGCATTTATGGGCTCAGAGGGAGGTGGAGGAAGGGATGGAGAGGGGGAACCTGGATGTGGTTGGCCAGGTCGGGACAGGTTTCCCTGGGGCAAAGGTGGGATGGGCTGATGCCACTGGTGGGCACCGGGTGGGAAAAGGCCCTGAGCAAAGCTGGCTTCTCTCCATGCCTTCAAGCCTCCTCTCCAGCCCTTGGACTGCCTCAGTTTCCCCCTCTCCTTGAAGGGGCAGAGGGATCTGAAAGGAGGTTGTAGCCAGGTGGGAGTCGATCTCTTCTCCCAAGTAACAAATGACAGGAGGAAATTACATCAAGTTGCACCAGGGGAGGTTTAGGTTGGATATTAGGGAAAATTTCTTCATGGGAAAGGTTGCCCAGCCCTGGCACAGGGTGCCCAGGGAAATGGTGCAGTCACCATCCTTGGAAGTGTTCAAAAAATGTGTGGATGTGGCACCTGGGGACATGTTCTAGTGGGGAACATGGGAGTGGTGCTGTGTTGATGGCTGGACTTGATCTAAGAGGTCTTTTCCAGCCTCAACAATTCCATGGTTCTGTGATGTCACTCCCTTCCCCAGAGAGGGGGGCTGGGTGTTACTGGGTCAGCCCCCCCCCTGCTGTTCTGGAAGGTTCTGGGAGCTTCAGCTCTGAGCAAACAGGGGTGAGCCCAGTGTCTCACACAGGGTCTGACTGAGCCTCATGGCATCTGCTCCCCCAGGCTGGAGCAGACATCAGGGAGCTTTATCTCCAAACCAGAAACCCTTTGGTGCACAGTGGGGCTGGCCAGGGTGCTGGGGCAACTGTGAGAGCTTGGTTTGACTTCTCTTTGCACTGTAGGAAAAGAGCCCAACGAGATTTATCACAAATAGGGGTCTCCAACAGAAATTCAGATCTTCTCCAGCTGGGAAAACACAGTGCTGACAGACAGCAGTAAAGAACAAAGGAAAGGTGCTCAAAAAACAAACCTCAACTTTCTTTTTGTCTTTGTGGGTTTTTTTTGGTTTTTTTTTTGAAGCCCCATTTGGTTCCAACCACAGACGAACACACAGGCAAAGGGGATGTGGTGTCACCCATAGAATGACCAGAGCAGAGCCTGCCCTGCAGTGCCCATTCCTGGGATCCCCCAGATTTCACCAGCACATGGTTAAAAAAAGCACCTTCTGGGCTCCAAAACTTGTGGGGAATTTTGGGTCCCACAGCATCTGAGTCACTCTGCAGTGAAAAAAAGAGCTCAGAGGCCATTCGGGAGATGTGCTCAGGAGCTGCGAGGTGCCTGCAGAGCCTCCCAGCGCTGCTGGGCAGGACTGCCACGGCCCAGCCCGAGCTGCCAGCCCCACACGTGTCCCCGTGCCACGTGTCCCCGCCTCGGTGGGGCCAGGCTTCCCCGCTGCTGTCCCTGGCAGCCCGGGGAGGACGAGGAGAGCCCCTGGTCATTGGTATGCAGCCAGCGCTGCAGGGGGAGCCGCTTCCCCGAGCCCAGCAAATTAAATCTTCCTCTGAACGCCGCAAATGAGGAGATGAGATGAGATGAGACAAAGCGCTGCCGCCTGCGCTTCCCTTTGCTTCCCTGCCCTTCCCACGCCGAGGGTTTCGGTGGCTCATCCCAGGGAGCAGCCCTGCTCCGCCCGGACGGGGCTGCGAGGCTCCGCCAGCCGCCCGCACCGAGCACCCCACACACTGCCCACAGCCCCGGGGCTCCCAGGGGTTGGCATCTGGAGGGAAGGGATGGGAAAGGGAAGCACAAGCCCTCCATCCTCTGCTTGGGTGACAAGGGTCCTTCCCGAGATGGGGGTCCCGTCTCTTCCCGATTTGGGATCATCAGAGCAGCCCCAACACGCAGAAGAGCCCTCAGGACACCTCATTTCCTCTCCTGCACTTCTCAAGCTTGGCCTGTTCTTCCACGGGTGGCATTTTCAGCTTTCCCAGCACGGAAGCAGATGAGTTTGTCTGGTTTGAGGGCGGCTGAAGGGACACAAAGGAGCTGTGGCTGCTGCAGCCGTGCTTGGCTCCATCCCTCCACATTTGCCCTCCTGTTGTTCTTGTCCTTTCCACTTGAGCTCTTCTGGCCCTGGTGGCAACCACCAAACCCCTCTCAGGGACACCGAAATGGTTTCACATGACTTAAAAGGTGAGTTTGTTCTTAAAAGCATTTCCTTTCTGCAAAGGTTTCGTTTTCCACTTGCTTTTCCAGCAGACCCGGTGTCCCACTCTGCCCTCCCCATCACCCAGGGGAACCGGGATCAGCTCATGGCTCTGCTGGGAAGTCGCTTCCCCGCATTTGTCCTATTTCCTCCCGTTCAGGCCTTTTGTCGGACCAGGATCTGCTGCTTTTGTTGTTCCAGGGGAGCCCACGGCCATCGGGAGCTGCTGCCTGGGACTGGCCCAGCTGCTGGCGTGAGGCGGGGCTGGACACGGGAGCCCTGGCAGTGCTCGCGGCTGCTCGGCTCTCCTCACTCCTCTCCCGAGTCAGCACCACTTAGCGTGACGGGAGCAAATTGGTGCTAATGAAGTGCCGGAGTCAGGCAGCAGCCGGCAGTGCCCGGAGGGATGGCGGCGCGGAGGGGATGAGGTGGGGGTGCGGCTGGAAAACTTCCATCTCCTGGAATAAGTTTTCCTTGGAGTCAGTGGGACTTGCTCGTGCTCAGCGTCGGCGCAAGAGCCTCAGCTATGGAATCTGGGGGGAAAAGGGGAGTTTGGGGTTTGACTTGTGTCACAGCTGCGGGGGGGGGCTGGTGTTGGGTCAGACATTAGGGACAGGTTCTTCCCCCCGAGGGTGCTGGGCACTGCCCAGGCTCCCCAGGGAATGGTCCCGGCCCCGAGGCTGCCAGAGCTCCAGGAGCGTTTGGACACCGCTGCCAGGGATGCCCAGGGTGGGGTTGTTGGGGTGTCTGTGCAGGGCCAGGGGCTGCACTGATGATCCCTGTGGGTCCCTTCCAGCTCAGGAGATTCCAGGACTCTGCCATTTGGTGAGAATGAGATAATGCTGGACAAGGAGCCTGTGGTGAGGCTCCGGGGTGGCATCCCTGTGACACTGGTGGCTGAGGGCCCCGTGCATCCCACTCTGTCCTCGCCCCTTCACGCAGCAGAGCAGCAGCCGGGATCTCCCTTTGGCATCAGGGATTCCCACCAGCCTGTCCCTGCCTCCAGCTGCTCCTGCACCTGGAACTCTGAGCAGGGACAATGAACAAGTTCAGCGACAATGACACGTCTTTCATTGGAGCGTGTGTTGGTCCTGAGCTGGTCTCAGCAGAGGTGGTGTCCAGGAGGGCCCAGAGCCATCATCAGCCACAGAACGTGTGCTGGAGAGAGGGAAAAGGCAGTGAGGGGGAAAAACCCCAAGAGTTTCCTGCATTTCCTGATTAAATCTGGTCCTGGATGTGAGATGGGAAGGGCCCTTGGGGCTTGGCCGAGTCACTTTTCCATGGGCTGCTGGATTTCTTCCCCTGCAGTGCAGGGAAAAGCAGGACAGTCTGTAATCCTCAGGGTGGGTGTCCAAGGTTTGCATCTCAAGGACACTCTGAAGGTGGGCAGGATGATCTGCACAGGGACATCGGTGGCTCCGGGTTATCCCTGAGCTCCAGCAGCGCACAGCAGGAGGGAGATCCAGACTGGAGCCCTTCCAAGGTGTGAGGCCCCTCTCCAGGAGGCCCCTGGGCTCTCCAGGCACTTCACAGCCCTGTGTCAGCCCATGTCACAGCCCGGCTCCAATGTGACCCCAAATCCCAGCTGTTCCCACCCGGCACAGAGCCAGCACGGGGGGCAGGTGCCCAGGCCGGCCTCCACACACCAAGCAGGGCCTGGGCAATCCCAGCCCTG
>VZTH01016555.1:1335518-1417621 GCA_013397815.1 Aleadryas rufinucha | reverse complement strand
GGGCTCACCCTGGCTGGACGCCAGGTGCCCTCTAAAGCCGCCCTGGCACTGCCCTACGCAGCTTGGCAGGGGAGGGGGAATATAACGAAAGGCTCGTGGGTCGACATCAGGACAGGACGAGATCACTCACCAATTGCCGTCATGGGCAAAAGAATCTTGACGTGGGGAAATTAATTTAGTACTAGTCAAATCAGAGCAAGATCGAGACAAACCCAAATCTAAGCCCACCATCCTTGCCTTCCCTTCGTTCCAGGCTGATTTTTGGCTTCCCACTCGTAAATTTTGGGGTGCAGTGCTTCAGGAACAGACTGGTCCAGCGGGTGTCCCTCACAGGGTCACAAGTCCTGCCAGCAAACCTGCTCTGGTGTGGGCTCCTCTCTCCATGGGTCCACAGATCCTGCCAGGAGCCTCTTCCAGTGCAGGCTTCCCACAGGGGCACGGCCTCCTTTGGGCACCCCCCTGCTCTGCCGTGGGGTCCTCCATGGGCTGCAGGTGGATCTCTGCTCCCCCATGGACCTCCCTGGGCTACAGGGGCACAGCTGCCTCACCATGGTCTGCACCAGGGACTGCAGGGGAATCTCTGCTCCAGTGCCTGGAGCACCTCCTCCTCCTTCACTGACCTTGGGGTTTGCAAAGTTGTTGCTCTCACTTGCTCTCATTCCACTCTTCAGCTGAAGTTGTTGTTGTGCAGACTTTTTCCCTTTCTTGAATCTTTATCCCAGAGGCACTACCACTGTCCCTGACAGGCTGAGCCTTGGCCAGCAGTGGGTTCATCTTGGAGCTGTCTGGCATTGGCTCTGTCAGACACAGGGGAGCCTTCTGGGAGTTCTCACTGAAGCCCACTCCCCAAGCCCCCGCCACTACCAAAACCTTGCCACACAAACCAAATACACCAGAGATTAAAGGTCTAGAAGTGGTGGGAGCCTCAGTGCGTGTATTCCCTGGAGCTTTCTGACCAGAAAAAGTAGACAGGCACACTTCCTTGGGATTCATTGTTCAAGTGCCTGATGGCAGTGCTGGGGGAGATGAACTAGCACAGCTCTGTCATGCTCGATTAATGTGAAGGCAGGTTGCAGTTGCCCCTGTTCCCTCCGATGAGGCCGGACACTGGATTCAGCAGGAGGCATGAACAGTTGCTGGCCTTTCCAGGAGCCCATTCTGCAGCTCAGGTAAACTGCAGCTCATTTTTTGCCTGAAAATTTAGGTAGTTTGCCAGTCAGGCCTGTGCCTCATGCTGCTGTGCATTGCGCGGCTGTATTTGGGTGGCTGAGGAGGTTTGGCTGCTTTGGTGGTCACCCACAGGCAGAGATGGACCTGGGTGAGACCCAGATGTAACTGCAGAGGGTCAGACTGTCCCAAAGCTGTGCTGCTCCTGTAGATGAGGTGAAGGGAGGAGACCTATGCCACTTGCTGTTGTCAGTTGAGAAGCCTGCTGTATTAATTTTTTAATAATTAAACCAGGATGGGAAACAATAATCCACACATCATTTAGGCTGGAATGGTATTCATTCAGATGGGGGGAGAGGGGCTGTGTGTCCAGGTACTCATTGCACCTAAATGGAAAACTAAATGTTTTAACATGACTAAAGTGCAAGCTGCCTAGCCAAGGGCTTGTTAGAACTACAGCTACTGTTTGGCTGCTCTTTTTGATTTTTAAACCCCCAGAAATCACAAGCATCAGGAAACGTAAGAGGTGAAAGCTCTAAAAATGCTAAATTCTAAGTGTAATCAGGAATACTAAAAGAAATGGATTTGGTTAAATCACTTATTATTTTCTAAAAGTCTAGAAAAGCCTACTCAAAATTAGCACTGGTTTTAATAAATGTGACATGTTTGCATCCAAGGACAAGCATTTACATGGTAACCTATGTTCTATTTAGATAGTTCTGTGTGAGGCTGAGTCAAAGAATAGAGGTTAGGGGAAAGGAAAGGTCTCTTACTGGCAGGGTGTGCTCAGCAACAATAGCCTTAATCCTTTACTGAACCAGACCTTGATCCTGTAGAAGCTGTTGAGGCCAAATTCCTGTCGGTTTCTGTTAGAATCTGACCTAAAAAAAGAAAGCAGGCTTGTGCTCTTAAGGGATCTAAAGAGTTCAAGCAAAGCTACTCTGACTGCATGGAGCTTTGTAAGAAAGGCAACACCTTGTACTTAGTAAAAAAAGAAGTCTGTGGCTGTGTATGGATAGGCTTGTAAGTTTCTCTGCAGCTGCAGATGGACTGAGAAAATGTGCTTGTGAATGAAAGATTTTATTTTACACTCCATGAGTTATGGAACAAGCATGGCAATCAAAGGAATATCAGACAGTGCCAAAGATAGTAACCAAAGAATTAAATGCATTGGACCTTACTAGACTAAGGGAATAAGGATCATGTAGGTATCTAGTTTAATAGATTGCAATAGGAGGACCAGTTCTGGTAATAGACCTTCTAAAATGTTCCTTCTAAAATGGTTATCAATCCTTATTACCTGCTGTTATTTCAGTCAGAATGGGTATTGTTTAAACATCTTTTTTTGTGTTTCTGTTTTTGGCATGGACACAACCTGTCCATTCCACTGATGGCTTTCTTTAGGCCTATTGCTTTGTACCTGTCTGTTATCATTGAAGCCACCTCAATTGTATCTTTTCTACGTCTACTTGCTTCACGTTTCTGTTGTCTGCTATGTTTCTCCTTGTGTATTTTTATTGTTGTCTACAATGTCATTGCTGTGAAATTTGTCTTTTGATCACCACTAAATTATTAATTAATACAGGGGTTTGAAAAATAAAGATTCGGCAGACTAATTCTTAAAAGACACCACTTCCTCTGCTAAGTGTCTGCAGTCCCACCATTAATATTTTGCTGATGCTGTGATGGTGGAGAACTTTTAATCCTTATGTCAGTGTTTCTATTTATAAAGCATTTTTTTCTGCTTCTTCAAATCTGTGTGATACTATATAAACCTTTGCAGATGTGCCAATGTCTTATATTCATCAAGAGCTCAGTCCTTGCTGCACTTGGTGCTGCTGAGTTGAGAGGGGAGAAAAGCAGTTTCCTTCTGCTGTGATTTTGAGTCAGTTCATATCAAAGCCGTTTGGGAGGTTGGTGTGGAGAACCTCAGAACTGCTGCAAGTTACACTATCAGCAGAGGAGTGGATAATGTGTGGTGTCATGCCCATTCCGCAAGTGACGACCAGAGACGGTCTAAAGTTGGCAGTGCACTTGTCTCTTCCATGCAGGGAGCCAGAGAGGGGCTGAGAAAAGAGTTACAATGTGTAAATGAACTATAGACAAATCTTGATTTTGCTTGAGTGACACATTCTTTTGATGAGCCCCCTGTTGCTTATCAAGCCCTGCATTCCTTTTCCTCTAAGCTGTCCAAAAGCAGGAGATCCTGATGTTGCAGTGCCATTTTCATTGAAGTAATAAATGTCTTACAGTCATCAAAGACTAAGACACACAAATTTTCCAGGATTATTTCTTTTTACAAATGATATTTATGGTTTTTTACAGTCCAAGACACAAGCTTATCCCTTGTGCTACAAGTGTTTTAAGATGGTGTCAGTGAGACAAAATGACGTTCACTTGAGCTCTATTGAAGTGCAATTGCAGTTGTGCCAATGGTGTATGAAATGTAAGTTGATTGATGGAAGTCCAAAGCCCCTTTGGGTTTGCAAGTGTTTTTTCATTTTGACTATCTAGAAACTGCTGAGGTTTATGCCTATTTCAGCAGTCTGAATTTAAAGTCCTGCTGCACTGTAGCTAAACTGATTTCCAGTCGCTATTTGTAGATTCAGAACAAAGTGTCAGTTAAAGGCCGAATTGGTGTATGGAAATGCAACTACTATATCTCATGGAATATCTGTATCTTGCTTGCATAATCTAGATATGGAGTAACTTCTGCCAAAAATGCTGTTATTTAACAGCTTTGGAAGGATTGTGCTGGTTAGTCATGAGAACAATCCCATTTTGCTTTAAAAACAGGAAGCTGAATGATGCTGAGGAGGAGGAGTGGGAGAAGAGGAGCTCAGGGCGAGTTCTTTCTCTCAGTTTTCTCAATCTGTTACTTTTGCTGTATCTGTACCCGTTCTGTCTGTGAACTCCCAAGGAGAGATCCTGATTCTTTTGTTTTCATTTAGTGGCATTAAAAAATTCCACACAGCATACAAAACAAATTTATTTTATTGCCCCACTTGGCAGGCAAGGTAACATTTTCTTCTGCCAATAAGTAAACATTGACTTTTTCCATTATCCCAGCTGTCAAAATCATATCACAGTATATGTTGCTGTGGAATTGAAGTCATCCATATGGTGATGCAGACAAGCAGAAAAATCCCACCACAGAACAGTTATTGCATTACAGTACAGCATGTTTAAATCTTTTAGTTTTTCAGGCAGAGTTTGCAGGATTAAAGCCTTTTCCCAAAAGCAAATCTTGTGCCTTAGTCTCATCATCACTGGAATCTTTCTCTTTGACATCTTCCCCATCAACCAGAGATGCAACTAACCTCATAAAAAAAAATATTTTGGGATCTTCAAAATCATGATTATAAAAATTACAAGGTTAGATTTTGGGTTTCTTTTAAATTTGGCCCTGAGTTTTACGTCTATAGGACTTAACAGTAACTTACAGCTACACATAAAATGTCGGTCTCTAGCTATAAGGCAGGCTTTATTTTAACTTTATAGAAGCTGAAATTCTTGTGTAATCATACATCTTCAGAAATGAAATCTTGAAAACTAACTGGAGTCACAAGATTCTTGATAAATGGAAAAACTGTTAATCACAAGAAGGAGGTAGTGCACTCATACTATATTTTATTTTAGAAAAAGGAAAGCAAGCTATAAAAAAAATATGTTGTTGTCATCTTCATCTTTCATTTAAAAAAATAGTGAATGAGAAATTGCAATTTCCTTCTGTATCACTAGATGGTATATGGTAACTATGGGGAAGCTGAGCTCTTATAAAAAATATTTGATAGAGTATAGGTACTGCTGTTTCTCCTGATCCAGCTGTTGCACTGACCAGACTCCTGGCTTATAGTAGGAATGCCTGCAAAGCTGTTCCTGACACCTAAAACTGCTGCTTGTTGTACCAAACCCCTGGTCCTATTGCAGGCAGTGGCAAAACTTACTGAGTGGTGCTGTGCTCATGTTTTCTGGGAAGCTGCACAGTACTTAGGCCTCAAACTCAGGCCTAAAAAGGGGAACTTTGTACTAAAATGCTTGAAAACACCCAGACTTTATTGGAAAGTTAGCAAAGTCTTCAAACAGCGTGGATCAAACCCTCTGAGCTACCTGCTGGTGAGTGCACGGTAGGTGTAAAAGTTCATATGGAGACAGAACCAATGGAAGTTTAGGTTTGTAATTTGAGTTATAACAATATGAACTACCATACGGTTTCCATGCAAGGACCTACTTTTACACTAGAGGGCATCTTTTTATTTTGTCAGGTAATAGTTTTGAATGCTACATTGTCACAATCAAAACAGCATCTCCAATAGCAATTATATATCTATTTTAAAATATGCTGGTATAAAATGTTTGCTAGTATTTTATGAAAGAACCGAGAACATTTTATGTTGTTCCATTCGGATTAACAGTTCAACAACTTAGATGGAGCTATTTCCATGTAGTTGCTATAGTAATCCATGACACTGTAGTTTGCAAATTACAAGTTCAAAATTAGAACTTCCCTGGATGACTCTGTCCTCTAGGCTTTACTTGTGTGAAAAGAGTGTCATAAGCAAAATTTATAGACACGATTCCATGTTTTAATCTTATTTCTCCAGTTCCATGGGACCCCAAAATTTCTTGGTGCTTTTTAGAAAAAAAAAGTGTCCAGTTTTCAGGGGCTACTTTGCTGTTTGTTCGTTTGTGCTTTTTGCATTCCCTTTGTCTCTTGTATGCTTAGACTCTGTGACTTTCTGGGTGAGAGACCCATTATGATGGGCAGTGTCATCTGAAGCTTTCATAACCGTTTCTCACAGTGCCACCAGTTTCCACAGCAGCAGGAAATGTTGTGGAGAAGGACTCAGAGTGCAGGGCTCTGTTCTGCATAGCCTGACCCTGCTGGGCCTTTGCTCCCCTTCGTCTTCTCCCCAGTGTGTGGCAGGTTCCTCGAGAGGGAAGGGAGTGAGGAACAGAGCCATACTGTGTGGTGTGTAATCTCCTAGCACTGCACCAAGGCAGCAAATGATGAGAGAGTCTCTTTCTATAGCTTCACCAGACTTTTCTCCATAAAGAAGAAAAAGAAGATGGAGTTGTTATGGTAAAATCTTGGAAGGAAATTAATTTCAATCAATGCTAAAATAATTATTCTAATTGCAATTTTGATGACTGTCGTCTCTAAGAGCCACACAGAGTGAGGTGGTTAATGCTAAGGTGATGTTGCAGATGGAAGAAACACTACCACTTGCTTTTGCATCTGTCTAATAAAGTGTTCTGAGACAGTATGACAACATAGCACAGAAATTTCTTAGTGGCATGAAACTCTGAGCTGACAGGAGTTCATTGAGGATTTGATGCATGCATTAGTCAGTAATGCTGTACTGCCTGTTATATCTTAGAGTTTAATTAACAAGTTCAGTAAGGAGAAATAGCATCCATGAGCTGATAAAGAGACATTCAGCATAGCTTGCAAAATAAATTATACAGTCAAAATTTAATAATTCTGATTACCCGCATAGCCCCCAGGCCAGTACTTAACACATAACCTTACATTTTGCAAGTAGTTTCATTAGATCCATCAGGATAGACTGCCCAAGTGAATATCTGTGTGTGTTTAACTGCCTGCTACCTGCAACCTGCTTGGGTTGGCCCAGGGAGCATGCGGAAGGTTTTATGCCTTCTCCTATAGAAGGGAATGGTTTGAAAACATGACAGTGCAATTAACCCCTCTGTAGATCTTCTCTGAGGGGCTGAGAGTGACAAATTTACATCCTGGTTTAATTTGCTGCCAGACTGGTTTAGAAATGGCGTGAGCAGGCTGCCTTGATAGCACCATTTATCAGGAAGAGGTGCTCCAAGAGAAGATAAATGACTTGTAATCTCGAAAGAGAAGGGGTGCCTTTTCTGCAGCCTGGAGTGCAATGCCCTTTCCTTCTGTATGCTTTATCCCTTAACTTCAGCCATTTCCTGCTCATTCGGTTAGCTCTAATAGTCTTGGTTGTTCTGACTGAGTTCATATCAGTTCTGTGGATTTCATAGGATGACAAAAATTAGCTGCAGCAATACTATATTCCCTCTCTGGACCCAAATGAAGAGAGCAGGCAAAGGAAAATGGAAGGCAGGAAAGGAAAGTTCATGAAAGGATCACAGTACCTTTGGGATCCCAAATTTGCCAGAGCAGTGGTCATTTTAACTAGCTGTGAAATGAACTATAATACTGACCTGTTTCACAGGGATCTTATCAGGATTCATTAGATACAGTTCTTTGAAGATGGAAACTACAAAGTGGTAGTATTCTGCTGACCACATAATCCTCTCCAGGTTCCTAAGTGTCAGTAGAGGATGCTCTGGGGAAAGCAGTTGTTTTCAAACTGCAGTTACTTACGATTTATTGTGCATACAATGAATTATTGTGTCTATTATGTATGCTTGAGTTTATATCTGCTTGGATTTTCTTTACTGCATTTTTTTTCTCTTTAGTTTGGTTATAGAATCTCAAGATGAAATTAATTTCTTCAGTTCGTGGTGAGGCTACCCTGGGGATGACTCACCTGAGCCTTTGTGTGCACCAGTGCATAATTACTGGTTTCACTGGAATTTAAAAGTGCTGTTCCAGGGCTTCTTGTTGTGTGAATTAGGTCTCTTGGTGCATCTGTAATGTTAGCTTGGAGTTTGTTTGTGGTTTAGGCCTGTTTTATATTCCTGAAAAGCTTCTGATGTATTAATGCATCATTAATTTTCGAAAGTGTGTATTCTGTTAAAGGGCTAAGGTAAATAGATCAGGCATTTTGTTATTTGAACAATTTGAAACAATTTGAGCATTTGAAATCTTCACATGAGCTGCATTTCTAGAAGTGTTCTAATTATGTGGAGCACTGAAGGCTGGGGGAAGAAGCAATGGAATAAGATGTTCTTGCCTTTTGGCTTCCAGCAGTGCTGATAAAAGCCCATGAGGGGTTCACATTGGGAACAGACGAGGAGTCTCAGTTCACCACTCTTCCTGGTTTTGAGTAGGATGTCACTTTGGGCTTAATTCTGTCTCTTTTTCTTGCTGGGTAGCACTTATCTCTAGAAGTAGTTTCACTGATTTCAGTTAAGTCGTTCAGTTGTATGATGATCACTTCTTTCACTGTTGTCCTCTCTACGGGGAATTTGTGTTAGACTTTTTAAAATTTGGGTAAAGGAAATGGCTACACTATTTCCAGTAACTTTGAAATAAGCTCTGAGAAATCTCACTTTTGTATGTCTCCATTTTGTGAGACACTGAGCACCACTGCCTTTAGTTGTGCATTGCCTAATGCCACAGGGGGACACAGCCAGCAGAGCTCAATGCCATTCCATGGAGTTCAGCAGACTTTCAGCTGCTCACATCAGCAATGAGTAATGTGTTGCCTTTAAAGTGCACAAGTATGTGATCAGCAAGATGAGTAGGTTGTATCTGCCAATCATATAAATTCCTGGATTTATATGAGGGCTGAATTTATGGCATCTATTTACCTGGGGCCTCAAGGCTGCCTCCATGACTCATTTTGAGCAGGATACTGGAACTGTGTTATTCCACTTATCCTGGATTAAATTCACTGCTGTTGTAAGAGCATATAACTAACTCCTTGAGTTCCAGTGAAGTGACACTCGGTTACACCATCCACAGACTCATTTGTATGATTTCATCCAAGATTCCAGCACAACTGGATAGTGAAACAAAGTTGAAGCAGAATGCAATGGCTTAAAGAGTGAGCAGTAAGGCTAGAAAAGGTGACCAGATATGTATGAATGAATGAATGAATGAATGAACTTAATTCTGATTCATACTAAAGACTCTGCCAGGCTATGGATTTCAAAGATGAGGCAGTACATTTTACAGGAGGCATAGTGCACTTGGTTTGAGAGGAGATGATTAATGAATCAGTACTTCCATTTGCATTTCCATGGTGTGAAAAGTATCTATGGGTTTTTAATGAATGTGCGCAGTTGTATACATCCTCACATATACAGCTGAGGATACATCATGCTTTTTGTGATGTGGCAAATTTCTGTGATGCTCAGGCACAGCAAAATAGATATTCCGTGTAGGTTCAGGTGAATTAGTGCTGGTGGTTTTGGTTCAGCTTGACAAGATATCAACTAATTTTGTTGATGGAGCAATTATTTGCACCATCTAGCTTACTACACCTCATTACTCCCACCTCAGTTTCTAGTTTGCTGTAAAATGGCAGCAGGAAAGATAAATTACAGAACTATGCAGGAGAAGCAGAAAGCTGTGCAAGATTTGCAGAGGAATACTCGAGACTCAGGGTATCTGGACAGGTGTGGTGGACAGTTAGGGATTGCTGGGTAAGTGCAGAAGCTGGATATTTCTGCTGAAAAGGTTAGCAGTAGTATGATACTCATTCTATAGTTCTAGTCTCTGATGTTATCAGGCTTCATTCTTCAGTGAGGTGCATAGTATCTATCATCATTCCTCTTTGATTAGCTGAAGAGCTGCTGAATCTTCTTTAGGAGCCCAGATTCTATGGCATTGTTTTTTGTTATCTCCAACAATGGGATAGAAAGCTCTAAAATAAGACTGGGAGAAAACCTGCAGCTCTACACAGAACAAAAACTTATAAAGGAACATTCTTTGACTGACCATCCAGCTAAAATGCAGTAGCAGTCAAGATCTCTCAGGAAAAAATGAAAGCCCATATTGGAGAGGCACCTGGGATGATGGTAGACTGAAAAGGGCAAAGAAAGGAGGACTCGTATTTTGAACTCATTCAAGATTGTTAACTTTGTTTAGAGTAGACAAACGGTCCAGTTAAGACAGCTTAAGAGCTGATGCTCTTAGCTGAGTGCCCATAACTGTCTTTGTATAAACTTTTAAACCAAAAGGAACAGGTCAAAGCTAGGTCACACTGGGAGATTCGATATGAGTATTAAATACACTTCAGCCTCTCTATCTAAATGTCTATAGATATGCCACCCATTTAAATTATTGAAAGTGTAGGTAGGCTTCAGGTGTCTATGTACATGTGTCTCAGGCCTCTTGAGATGCTGTAGGGTTTCTGAGGCACCCACTTGGAGCTGGTACATCTAACACAGAGCCTTTGGGATACCCATGTCTGCAGTGGTAACTGAACTCCTGGCAGGCTGTCCCAGGGCATCTTGGATGGCAATCCATGAGATGTTCAGGAAGCTGCACTGAGCTCCTTGGCAGTACAGTCAGAAGAGCCGCTGGATCAATTCTGTTTGTCCCAAAGTGATTCGGAACGCAGGTGGCAACCATGCATTCTTTCGGATATGACACAAGCCTTACAGGAGATGTGTGCCCTTTTTGATGTTCTGTTTGGAAGTCAGCACGGGCTTGATAGGGAATGTAAAATGGCCCTAGCCACCTACCTTTGGGCAACTGCATTAACCTCTAGCCTCCACTGCTGTATTCACCAATTTTACTGTTGACAAAACCAGGATTTTAGACACCTAATCTGTGCAGACACCTCCATGGAAACAGTGAGAATTGGGCATGGTTATCTCAGTTTAAACCTGGCCCTTTGCCTCAGCCCTGAAACTGAGAGGTTATGCTCAGAAGCTGATTTGGCCAATGAGTTGTGCTCCAGCAGGTCACTGACTCTTGCATCTGAAGCTGCTCTTTCTTGCTGGAGATTGCTCTTGCCTGTGCCCAAGCATCCATGTGTTGGTAGAAGCCAAAGGTTTTAAGGGCAGCTGTGAGCAAAAGAGAGGCTGTTGCACTGGTCAAGGCTGCAAAGGCTTTTGTGTCCTGACAGTAGATGCTGAAGAATTGGATACCAAGAGCTTGCACTTGTGTTCTTTTTAAAATATGAGATATACATAGAAATTCCCACTGTGTGATGCCAGCAAAGAGACAACATATTCAAGGGGCACCAAAGTTTTCATCTTTCCACTCTCTATCTATGAGTAGTAAGGTGGAGTAATGCCATAACAGAATAATTACCATAATATTCTTTAACAATGGGAGTCTCACTGATAGCTGAGCATATTTAAATTAGGGTATGTCATTTCTCATGCAGTGAAAGACAGTACTGTTTTCTGCCAGTATCCATAACTTTACAAGTAATTGCAGCTGTATATGAGCCATGCTCTTGTTTGATTAAATTTGTTTACCCAATAACTGAAGGCTTATTGTAGTATAATTGTAATTGTTGTATACTGTGTTATTTCTGAACAATGGAAAAGTAAGGTTAAAGGGTATCCAGTGGAAGAAACTACCTCCTGCATGCAAATAAATTGTCCAGTTGCTGTTATAAACAAGAAGCATTGTGTTCTGCCAGACTTGCAACAAAGAAATCATTATGTCTGGCCTGTGTATTGAATAACAATGATCTCTATTTCCAAAATTAAAACCATAATTAACCTATTATTATGAGTCCACAACACAAGAATGAAGAAAATGGTAGTGTTAGGCCCCTCTGAGTCTCAGATCCCCAATTAGCAACCACTGAATCAGTGGTTCAGATTTTTCCCACATGAAGATTGCTTCATGCCTGACTCTCTGTCAGTTATGGAGGCATCACCCCATGGCCTGAGTCGCTGAAATGCTTCTCTTGTTACCTACCTGCTATGAAGGACATTGCCAAGAAAGGCAAAGTGTCATAGGGATGTACCTCAAACACCTAGAGGAGCAACTTAGGCTCTGTTAGTTACTGGAAACCATAAAATTATACAGGAGCCCTCACCAGTGAACAGCGGTCACAGAATTTTTCTTTTAGCTAATAAAAATAGGATGAAATCACTTCTCACACCCTTCTTCAGGGCTGCATTTCACTTTCCTTTGGATATTGCTGAGAGTCTTGGTCTTGATCATTCTGTCTTAAAAAAATTGTGGAAAATAAAGTAAAAAAAGACAAAGGTGGCATTTCAAGATTTCTACCACAAAGTAAACTCTCTAAATGACAACTGAGAACATATTGGTGTGTGTGTATGTAAGTACTTGTTCACATCCCTATTACTGTCAGATGTTAAGGCCAAGATCTTCATAAGTCTTGTGTTTCATATATGTTATTAATGCATCATTGAATTTAAAATGAAGACATTGTTCAGATCATCTGGACACAGTGATAAATAGTAAAAGTCAGTAAAAAGTCTCTGGGTAGATCTTCAGTATTGCCTAAGCTTCTGTAGAGAATGAGTGAGAACACTGCAGCTAAAGAATTTGCTGCATTATTTAAACTGGCTGACAGTGCAAAAGTGACTTCAAATTTTGAAATACAAAATTGCAGTGAGTCAGAAAATAAAGAGAACAGTTTTAATGTGACTCATCCACTCACATCCTATCTCCAGGTTTAAGGCTGTAACCGACTGTGCAGTTTGGAATACCCTGAATGGGTAGGGTCAAAACAAAAGCCAGATGACTAGGTTTTTTCTTTTTGTGATGAAAATTTTGAGGAAAAAACGTGATCCAGAGCAAGAAATAAAGAAGTTCCAGGTAAAATATGTTTTGCTGACATAATATTATGACCAAATTTCCTATCACATCAGTTGTGCATGTAGCTTCATTCTTCCTTTACACTTCTGTTTTTCTGCCTCCTGTAGTGCCTTTGAAGGGACTCCTTTAACCATTGCCTTCCTCAAATGGTTCCTTCCTTGTGCTCAGATCAGTTCAGCAGTCACATCACTTTCTGCCCTGCACACCCGTGTTTTGCTGGTGAACAGATGTAATGCTGCTCAGCCACTGAGGCCGGTGTCAAAGAGATCTCAAAACAGCTTTTCTTTTAGTAGATGTTCCTTTGCTTTCTGGCCATGTGATCCTAGTGGCCTTAGCGTGTATGGTCTGAGTCACAACAGTCACACAGTAGGAACTCTGCTCTGCTCTGATGTCTGCTCCAAATTGGGACACTCAGCTGTGAGCCCAAATGTCTACTAGTTCAGTGAAATGTCACTGTCCTGGATCCTGGTATTTGGAGTACAGGACTCTCCCTGTCCCTTTGCATGTGTTTGTTTTACTTCCAGGTCACAGCATATGCATGAAATAAATCGCTTGCTTGGGTAGACATAGACGTTGATGCACACACCTGGAGATTCAGTCCAAGAATTCGCTTTTTAATTCTGACTACATTAGATAGCTCTTTGCTCTGCTTTTTGAGGATCCCTGTATGGGATCCTTGTTTTCAGGATACACTTGGAGTGGGAGGACTATTTCGATATTGGGAAGTCTGCACATGCTGACTGGCAGCTCAGGATCTGTCTGTTGAATGCCTGCTTTGTACACACTTAATTTTTTTCCCCCCCAAATTCGAGTGAAACTGGTCATCAAGGTGGAAATTTCCTATGACAGCTCACTACCAGTTTTCCAGCATGATAGCACAAGTTTTGTTCCTTTTAGAAAGATGATAACGTTTATGTTTTGCATTTTTCTTCCAAATTAGGAGGCTCCACTGTTTCTTTGGATCACTGGGAAATAAGCAGAGTAAATTTTATTTGGAAAAGAGTAGGAAAGGTGTTATTGTCATCTAAATGAATGAATGAGGGAGCTAGGAATGCAAACATGCACATCCTGAGAAAGGGTAAAATTAGAAACTGGCTACAGATGGGATGGAAGGGATATGTTCGTTTTAGTGCTGGGACTTTTGTGTTTTGTTTTTTCTTTTGCTAAATGCCCTCAGTGAGTTATATTATTTAGTATATCCAGACAAGGAGAAATTTGTACAAAGAATTATTTATTTATGTTTCCTTCAGCTGATTCCCATTTGTGGCCATATCCCTCTTATCCTTGACAGTGTTGCTGCATGGCTATTATCTGTTTCATAGGTAGGTAGGTGTGGGAACATTTTTCTGAAACTTATTTTTTTGAAGCTTTGATCATTCTCAGTGCTTTTGCCTGAACAATTTCTAGTTACAACACTTCTTTCTTGAACTATGGTACCTTAAGGGGTCATTGCACTTCAGCTGATACTTCTGGCAGTACTGAATAGAACAGAAGAATTGTTTCATATATATTACAGACTGTATTTCTGCATGTGTGTCCCAGTATGACGTTTGCTTTCTTTGTGATATGACACTGTTTACAGTGAGCTGTGAATTACCACTGCTGCCTAAGGGGCCTTTTCTTCTTACTCTCTGAATTTGTATGCTTCTGCCTTCATGTGGTGCTCTGCATTTTCCCCTTTGATTTTCATCTTGCTGCTTTACAGAAGCCCACAGAAACCTTCTCAGCCTTTGGCCAGAGCCTTCTGAGAGATTTGTTCTTGTGCTTAGCTAAGGAAAGAGACTGTGAGAGCTTCACCAGCTTCAGCAGAGCTTGTGCAAGGGAACACATTTGTACCGACAGCTTTATACAGAATTGTAAGTCACTGTTACTGCTTGTACAAAAAATCATATGCAAAGACACCTTGACTACAGATCTATGTCACTGTATTTAAAAATCAAGGTAAAAGCTGTTTAAGACAATACACAGTGCTGTCAATGCATCCTTTAAGTAATCCTCTGAGTGTTTTGCATCGCCTTTTGCCTTATAGCAAGCACAGAATGTCCACTTTTCAAATTAATATAGAAATTCCTTATGATACTGTCAAATGTTCTTCAAAACATGGCAGCTACTGCTCTCCCTCAGGGGGAGATGGCTGAAGGAGGAGGAGGATGCTTCTGCAGCTCCTCTTTTGTAGCAATAAATAATGCAATGCATGGTGCTGCTACTGTGATTTGTATGAAGTAACATTTCAGTAAAATTGGTTACAAAACACGCTGAATATGATTTATGGGCCTGAAATTATGACTATGCAGCATTCCTGAGTGATGGATTATTTATTCTTGCAGTCAGAAGACAAAGCTTTCTATATTGAAAAATAGCTGATACCTCTTTAATTACAGCCTAGGGACAATGTGCACATTGTGCTTTTTAACCACCCACTGACAGACACTAAAGTGCAGTGGACCTGCATTTCCTAATGTATGAAATTGCTCCTAGGATCCTGCAGGACCCATGAGAAAATTGCAAAGAATTCTTACTTATCCCTGAGCAAGTCTGTCTCGGCTGAATAAAACTTCTAAGTCTTTCTAAAAGCTTCATTCTTAAGATCTTATATTGAGATGGCCCCCTAATGGTGCACCAGAATTTCAGCTTAAGGTGCCCAGCTGACTTTCAAATACTTGCTTTTAATTAATCATTCTTTTCTTTCCCCTGGGATTAATTTTGACAATGTAAGTCTCTGAGTGTATGGGCTTAAGATATTGTCTTGTGTTGACATTTCTCTCTTGTATAAAAAAGGAAAACAAACCAAAACAAGAATTTGATGTTTCAAACAAGATTTCTACTGCCATGAGAATACTTGTTTTTCTTTTTCTTTCCCTCTAAGCAGCAAGCACAATATGTCTAAACTTCAGTAATGCATTTGGCACAGCAAATGTACGGTTGTAGGAAACAGGCTGTGAAAAGAAACCACAGATGAGGGATGCTAATTACATCATTTGATGCACTACTGGAGCTCAGATAATGCCAGCAAGGTAAAAGGATTCATAAGGAGTAGAATATGTGCTCTTGCTCAAGATTATCTGGGAAGCTATCACCAAAAGGTACTCCAAAGAGGATTTGTCAGGATGGAGAGTAGCAGGTGCCTCAGCCCTCACTATTCATTAACTATAATGTAAACAACTTAATTACATTCAAGAAGACTGTTCATTTATTACTAATCCCATTAGGAAGTGAGTGGAGCATCCACAGTGAGGAGAATAATACAGAAATACCACAATGTATTCCAAAAGTGTAGAAATAGGCCAGATCTGTAGCCCATGGGGTCAGGCTCTACCCTTGGGATTAATTTCAAAGATGACTACAAGAGACTGAAACGTGTGAATGATCTCCCACAGGCTTTCAAGATGTTTTAAACTATAATTTTGGTTCATCTAATATCCTTCCTCTTTTAGAGGGGTTTGATCCAAAATGCAGTCTCCACCGCTCCTTCCATCCCTTCCATCCAGTCACACACACGAGCACATGAGACATCCAAATCACAGTCTTCTCAACAGAACTGGGTTATCCTACATGAGGCACTTCTATGGAACAGAAGGCAGGTGCTGGTGGGTAGAAAAGTGTTTTAGAAAGAAGTAACTAGAATCTGGAACAAATAGAAGGTCATCCCACTCTGTGAGTGGTCAAAGTCACTCTTCAATAGAAGTGACACACTAGAAGAGCAGTAATACCTCAGATATTATAACTGAATAGAGTGACAGCGGGACATAAGCATCTGACATGGGATACATCATCACCAAACATGACAGAATTGTGCTCTTCAGCCACTGTTCAAGAAATCTCGTGGTTTAAGAACAGACTGATACCTCGTTATTTGCAAAACCAGATGCTTTTTTATCAGCTAGTTTAGGAATAACAGTGGGGGGGAAGGGTTGATGAAAGGATGACCATGAGTTTATTATTTTGGACATTACTTTTCCAATAAGTAACAGGGATATGCTGTTATCCATCAGTGTCTTGTGGACATAGTTTACCCACTTTTAGTCCCCTCCTGCTGTCTGAAACTCTAAATCCTGTTTCCAGAGAACAGAATTATTAGAGAAGCTATAGGACAGATTCTGTTGTAATTTACTCACTGGAGGTTTCTTTTATGAACAAAGCATCACTGTGAAAAATAACCTCCTTTACCATTTGGAATTGTGCTTTTGCTGTAAGATGTTTTTCAGTTTCTACCATTGTTCAACTTTGACAGCAGACTAAACCAATAAATCATTTTTTATAAAAAAGGAACACAGCCCTAAGCAGATTATGCTGATTACCATAAGAAATATTATCCACATTTTCCTTTGTCATGGCAGCTTGCTTTATGAACTGGTATATATTTAAACAGTACATGGATGACATAGTAGGGATTGAACCATTTGTCAAAACCAGGTATTTTGTGCTATAGCATGAAGTAGGGAGGGGAACTGCCCTCCTGTTTTTCAGTCACAAAATTTACCTTAAAATCACAAAAGCAGTTCCTTAATATCATACTCTGGGAAAACACCAGTTTTACTAGAGCAAGGTGTTTGTTGCTGTACTGACTTCCCCTGGATAATGTCTGTATGAACATCTGTAGAACTTTAATAACCTGTTTAGACACAGGTGTGCTGGAGTAGACTGTAAGTGAGTAGAGATTACTTCATTCATAGATTAAATAATAGTGACAGCATGGTTTCAGCTTCTTGCTTATCTGCAGCCAGCCAGCACTCTGTTCCCTTCTCTTCAATTACTCATCTCTGGTTTCCTTCTATATGCACATCAAGAACTAAATTAATTGAATCCCATTGGTTTAATTCTGGGATCATTTATCCTACTGCTTTATTCTCTTTATACAAGAAAATGTGGTTGCTGTTACTAGTTTAATTTTGTTCACATCATCCTTTTAAAGGTGACAGACCAGCTGACAACTTTTTTCTCTCCTATCCTTGCTGTGTTGCCTCATATTTTTGTGGTACCTGCAGAATTTGTTCTGCCTTCACAGTAATGACTACAGAAAAAGTTGTGCTGCCAATTTTATCCAAGAGAGGCTGCTTACCCTACCCTTTTTTCCCAAGACTAAGGTTCCATGATTACAAGTGAGTCTGCTAGTAAAACTGTTTGGTTTCACTTTATTTTATATGGACATTGTTAGTACTCTGAAACACTGTATAGAACACTATCAACAAGAACTTCATCTGCACAGGAAAACACAGACATTTCTGTGTCAAACCACTGAGTGGGTACTCTTGCTTTTTAAATGCAATTAGCATTCCAGATCTGAAAGGGCAGGCCTAAACACACTAGGAGTATCACAGTGAAGTTAGGAAAGGAAGATGTAAGGGACAGATGGGTTATTAAAATGGTGAACGAACATGCTGTCTTAATTTCTCTTTAAATTATGCCAAAATATTGCAAAATACTAGGAAAAATCTAACTCCCCATTAACAAGAAGCCACATGGGAAAATTAGTTGAGGATGTGTAACTACAGAGTGTGGTTGCTTGCAAGAGTGCAAGGTCTTTAATGAGTAAGCTTTGTGCTAAATAACAGCAGTGAAGTAGCAGATCTGAGCCTGAAAATGTGACCAAGCCCTTGCTGATGGACTTAGGAAAGACTGAAGCTGCAGCTGATGCTTGCAGAATGTCACTTTGAAGAGTAGCTCCCATGATCAGCTGTTATGTCATCCTATGCAGAGGTTTTTGTTTGAATTTGTGCAACTTCATGTGAACCACGTGAACTAAACCCAGTGCTGTCTCTGCAAATAACAATGCATAGCAATTAAGTACAAGTGTCATGGTAAATTCATGCTGCATCAAAAAGTTAAGCTTTCAGTAAGTTTCAGAGCCTAAAACCACAGAAACAAAAAATAATTATAGTGACTCATGAGGGCTATAGAGGATTCTTCTGAATTAATAACAATATTCATGTGCTGCTTTCCCGTCAGCACATCAACCACAAGTAGCCAGAGGCTGTTGGTAGAGACAGAAGACCTTCACTGTGGGGGATGACTGATGATGATGATGGTCCCATTCTGCTGATGGGTTCTTCTGCTGCCACTTTGCTACAGGGTACAGCAAAACCTGTCATTTATTTAGTGCATTGGTCAGCCTGACAACTCTCTTGTGGTGGCTCAGAATAAAGCTGCTGGGACAAATTCAGTGAAGGTTTCAACAGTTCAGCACTTAAACTCTTTAACACGGGATTCCCTTATTCAGATCTTCAAGTGAGAGAACAAGCTACAGCTTGGTCAGACAGGTCTGAAGCTTGGGACATAACAGTTGTTTGCATTTTTCTGTCTCTTTGTTACTGATGGCAATTCCTTGAGCTGCTTAACTCTCAGAAATAGCACTCAATTTGTGTTTATCTACTGGCCTTAACTGATATTTAGTATTTTATTTCAGATATATTCTTTAATAATGACCACATGATGAATTTGGCTTATAATTAATGCCCATTCAATTTAGGTCCCATTTTAAGAAAAGCTGTTCACAATCTTCTGGGAATCACTTAAAATTGACTCTTAAGATTTTGAGATATTTTTTAACTGGGAAACAACTGTCAGGAGAGAGGTTTCACACAGATTTAGTCACAGCTACTCCTACTGCTTTATCAGATCTTCTCCAGTAAGGTCCTATGACTTCTCACTAGCTCTCACTAGCATGCAAGGTCACTGACTCCTGATTTCACACATTTATTACTGGGTGGGCAAAAGGCGTCTTTGCAATACACTTGGCCTACAAAGGTCCATATTCTCCTTCAGTTTCTTGGGAGTCCCAATTGAGTAGTTCACCTACCAGCAGGGTAGTCTACATTCTGTGCCAGGACTTGAGAAAATTTTAGTTGCCCAAGTGAGTTAGATGTACTTTTTAGTGCTTCACCATGGCTATAGGCAATAGTATCAAACATTTTTCTGTGTGGGAGGAAGCAACGTGGGAGACAGCAACTTCCTTGCTATTTCCAGGAAAAAGGTAACATGGTTTTTCATGTACCAGTGCCATACATAATTACTGCCATGGGCCACATTCTGTTTGCATTTTAATTCCTTGCTGAAAGTGACAGTATTGCAAGTCCTGCTCTTGGTAAGACAGACTCGTCACTGCCTCTTGTGTAAGGAGGGAATTTGTAATAAATGTTTTTTTGACCATGTATGATAAAGCTCACATTTGTATCCTAAATTATCTTCTTTTCCTTTCTCCCTCTTTCTTTTCCCTCAGTCTGTAGCTCTTGAACTACTTGATACTGCTTTTCCAGTCTTCTGTTTATCTTTGCCAGATAAATGGCATTCCTTTGACTCCTCCAAGTATTGTAGTAGAGAATAACTGAGATCAGGGACGTTCTGAGTATAGCATCTAATTTTGATTTTTTTTCTTTTTTTTTTAATTCTTCTCTGAACACTTGTTCATTTTTATAGATTTTGTTTGTGCTTCTATCAAAAGCCATTCTTCCATACTAAACCTCCTTGCCATTTAGCTCCTATATTTAATCAAGGCAGGGAAAGGACACAATCCTACTGGTTAGTTTTAAGAGTTGCAGACAAATCTTCCCTGAGTTCAACTATTCATGTGGTCCAGCTGCTGACCTAGTTTGCTGAATCCAAGTAGGGATGCTTCATCTGGCCAAAAACCTATCCTTGGAGGAAGTAAATTGAACATTAAATTCTTCCTGAGCAGCTGAACATCCCTGTCTGCCCACCAGCACCGCAGACAGATGAGTGACTGCAGCTGCAGGATAGGGTTTGAATCACTGGGTTCTGCTTTCTGTTATGATGCCAACACCTCTCAGCCCAGAACTGCTACTTGCACCTCATCTTTTTGTGCCTGCTTCTGAATTTGGCAGCATGAGGATTTCTTCTTTCCTCTCTCTACATCCCTTCAGCATCACCCAGAGCCTCAGTGCCGCACACAGGTTCTGCACCCTCCAGTACAGCAAGACCAACTCCTCCTCAGCTGCTGCTGCCAACAAGGTGGGGAGTTGTTGGTGGAGGAATTTAACTGCTGCTGCTTGGATCAGCAGTGGGAGACTGAGACCAGACCACTCTGGAGGAGGATGTAGACAAGTTTTGAGATGGAGCTGGGAGCTCACAAATAGTCAGCCCTGCTCCAGTCTCCCACTACTAGGTGCCCCTCACAGGCACTCAGCATACCCTGCTTTGCTCTCTCACCCATTCAGACTCCATTGTGTGAGGTGTGTTACATGTGTATGATGCTCATATCTGTAAAATTCAGCCTTTTGGTCTTCCCAACAGCAAAAATATAAATGCATAAAATCAGGGAATGTTTACAGAAAGTTTTGATTCATTCTCATGAACATTGGAAGTAAAATGTGGGAGCCTTAAATACCACGATGTTAGACTACTGCATCTATATATATCATTAGAGACAAAGCTCTTACAAAGCAAACTGTAGGAGATCGTCCTACGTTTCTGTCTGGATGATTAGGGTATTCCTTGGAAAGTCACTGAGGCCTGTCACTCAGGTGTCCTCAGCCTGAGAGACAGGCTTCAGTGTGTCTTTTTTAAGGTCAAACTCACTGTGAGAAACAGAAATAGTGAACAGGAAGGGGAACTGACTCCTGCCACCTGTTCCAGTCCACGCTCCACAGTGGGTGGGCTGCTACCCCCGTGACAGCTGTCATTGGGCAAAACATGGCAACAGAACACGTACTGTGAGGTGTGTTGGTTCCTCAAAATGTTTCTGTAAAGGGTAAGTCCATTTCTGAGCAGCAAGTCAGTGTCTAGCATAACCTGTTTCACTGATGCGCCATTCTAACATCTAACATACCCAGAATGGTACCACAGGATTTGGTTTGTCCTCTGAGCAGTGGAGATTTTCCCCTCTGTTGAGTCAGAGAGAGGAACCAGGATAGGAATTTAAGTAAAATTGGACAGAAGTTTGTAATTTCTAAACTTATATAGGTTTATTGTTGTGGATAGTCTTTTGCTAGATTCACAGTATGGGTGTAAGTTGTGTCCTCTTCTGTCTGTGAAACTATGAAATGATTCCCTTCCCCAGTAGAAAAAGTGACACCATCACTGTGAAAAACACATACTTAGATGATCTATTTTTTCTCGCTTTTATTAACTCAACGTTGTCTCCTACAAATACGATTTGTCATTCACCAGAAGATTTGAAATGTAGACTTAAGTTACACATAGGTATAAAAAGCATAAAACAGCACACACGGTACCACTGTTTAGACCAGAAAACATTGTGTTGTCCACAGATAAGAGCGTTATTCAAGCTCAGCTTCGTTGCCTTCTGCCTCAGGTATTCAGTCTTCAAAGCTGCAGACGCTTCTGCTTCTTATCCCTCAGCAGCTGAAGCCCTGCTGGCTTTCTCCTGATGTTTCTCGCCCATGTCTGGAGCACGGACTGGGAAAACACAGGGCAATCCCATCCTGCTCCACCAGAGGTTGTAAAACCTTGGGCTCCTACTGGCTCTTCAGAAATGTTTTCCTCCTTCTCTTAATTATGTACAATATATGAAGGGATACGATTTTCGTCTTTGATTTAGACATATCTCTTGCCTCATACTTAAACAATAACTTGAAAAATATTTTACAAAGAAAAAGAACATTGTTCATCTGAATGTCATTCATTATTATATTGCTATATTTTATACCCTATTATTAATATATACAAAATTTCTTAATTGCCTTTTACAGATGCATGGAAGCATATAATATAACAGTTTTAAAGTATCCCATCTTTAGATCTTTTTTTCCTTGGCTCATGTCAATCTCTTTAATAAACTATGGTTGCTTGGAGAATATAGGAAGTATTTGGAATGTTGTTTAAAGTTTAATAATAACTGGTAGCATTGTCCATTTGCGGCCTGAACGGTTGGAACACCTGTCAGGGCGATCTGGTAGAGATAGCAGCATCATAAGACTTAAACAATCGTGGAGGGCCATTAATGTGCAGTGTCAACGGGTGCCAGGTCCTGTTCTTTGTTTGGGGCTTTCCTTTTCTTCGGCTGCATTTTGTTGTTGTTTTCCCTCTGTTCTCGGTTTTGTCTTCGGGCTGCTCGCCCTTTGCTTTCCTGTCTTGTCTCCTTGCTTTCGTCTTTGTTGGACTTTTTCCTTTTCTCCTCCCTATTTTTTTTCCCTGAAAAAAATGATGGCACATTAGAAGATTTGCTCAGGCTACTGCAATTTCTGAGTCCCTCACTTTTCCGTAAACTCTGAAACCAGCCTTGGATTAGCACCTCCCATTAGGAGCTCTCATTAGTACTAGTGTACTAATACACTAGTATTAGTATTTGAAAATGTCCAGTCACCACACCCGCATCCCAGGGCATTCTTGATATAGCAACATGAATCCCATGGCAAAGTGTCTGCTCCAGCACAGGTATGTGATGGTCTTCAGACTAAAATGTGGTGTCTCAAGCCAAACTCTAGACCACTGTCACAAAATTAGATATTCAACTACTTTATTGCTTTAAATAAGGTAAGATGTTGAGGATTTTGTTGCTGCTGCAGACCTCTCCAATAAAGCATCCTGTCCCCTTAGGAACATTAAAACTTTGTATATTGGCTGTGGAGATGATATAATAGTGTGCATTTATGCTTGCACATAAGAAAGAAATTCTTTATGCTGAGTGTGGTGTGGCACTGGAACAGGTTGCCCACAGAAGCTGTGAATGCCTCATCACTGGAAGTGTTCAAAGTCAGGCTGGATGGGGCTCTGAGCAACCTGATCTACTGAAAGATGTCACTACCCATGGCAGAGATGATCTTCAAAGATCCCTTCCAACCAAAACATTTCTGTGATTCTGTGATTATATTTCTTCTATTTGCTTTACAAACCAGTGCAGGAATGACATTGGCCTGAACTTGTAAGTACACACAAACCTAAAACAGATTAGATTTTTTGTCTATGTGGAACTACTGAGCTATGCAGCTGAAATTCACCTGTGGTTAGATGAATCCAAATGATATCTTTAAAGGCAACCTCTCTGGAGACTCTCCTGATAGAATGTCATACTAACTCATATGCCTTCTTACCTGGAGAAATTTCTGGACAAGTATTGAAAAACACCTGGCCAAACTCTCTTTTATGATATCACAATAGTGATACTAGTGAAAATAATCTATTCTTCTTTGTTACAGAAAGAATATTTTTTGGTTTTAAATTTTAACAGAGATAATCCGGGCTTTCTTTCACTGATAAAGGGGGAGTTACACAAACCTGGCAATAGCTCTTGTTGTTGAGGGTGCTGAATGCAGGGAATTTTGCCCATTCCTGCCTCAAAACCAAAGATGGGGTTTTTGATGCCTCACTGAGCTCTAGGGGGGTATGTCACAGTGAGAGAGTAGGTGCAGGGGAAGTGGCTTTGTTCTGAGAATAGATAACCATCCAAGGAGGTACAGGTCAGATAAAGGAAGAGAGATTCAGAGGAGGTGAAGAGAATGCAGAAAGCAAGGATCAAGACCAAGATATGAGAATATGCTATATCTTCTTCTTGTTGTATAGCTCTGTGGGAGTGTTTTACAGCTTCTCCATTCTTTACCACTGCTGCCTGGGATTGGAGAGCAAGGGAAGGTTTAGATACACACATTAAGGCAAGTAGTGACCAATATCTGCCTTTATCATTTGTTGTTTCTGAAACAGTAAAACTTTAAATGTAAAATGACACCTTAAATTTCAGGGAACCAGTCAGAGATTACCTGAATATACACCCACACACCTGCAGAATCCCTCTCTGAATTTGTCAGTGCCGTCTAAGATGTGCAGAGGTGAGCAGGGGAGACCTGAAGAAGTGTCATGAGAGGCTCAGCAAGAGCTACCACCACTGGGAGAACTGGGAGAGGTCAGTGCAGAAGTTAGGCTGCATCTTACCCAGCTGTAATGCTGTCTCTTACTAATGGATAAATGACAGTATGGGATTTCATTCCAGTGGTTTGTAAATACTGTTGGCCCAAGATGAAATGTTATTTGAATGGAAACTGTCCAGACATTCAGTGTTTGACATTACTCACTTGGTGATTAGCCAAAATCATTCAGCTGTGACTTCCCAGCCACAGTTCTTTAAGCATGTTGGAATGACATGTAATGGTTTCCCATTCAGTCACGGACCAGGATGTATGTATTTATATGTGTGTGGATATACTAAGAATAAGATATCTTTGTCTAGCTAGACACTTATCTAGGCATGGCTTTACTGTTTCTGTTTTGATCAGACTGGTGTCTTTACAAATGACAAGGAAAACTGATCTCTGGAAAATACTTAAAACTGAGTCCTAATTCTCTTCTACTCTGAGGATAGCTAATTTGGAGTCCTCTGTGCAGTTTTGTACAGGGTTTAATGCTACCACCTCCATTCTCTTGCCATTTGTGAAAAGATCTGCCCTCTAGACCTGTGCTGTTGTGGTAAAGCAATATAACATAGAAGGGTCATCTTTGCTGACTACTTTATTTTAAAATGGGAATTTTTATATGACAGTGTAATGTTACTCCCAGTCAGTCCTTGTTTCAGTTCAGACCCAAGAGAAGATTCTACCAGCAGTCCTCTGCTAGCATTGGGATATAGCTGGAGCCCCATTCTTGTGTACATTGCCCTCCCTGTTCATATCCCTTCTCTCTTTTTCCCAGAGATTTGTTCCTGAATATTTTTTCTTCTTTCTTCTACTTCCTGAAACCCACTTCATAGCAGCACATTGAACTGGGCACCAGATATTGTGGAAATTCATTGGAAATTTGAGCATTTGGCTATCTGTGAAATGAAAAGTGCAAAAATTACATGGGCCATTATGTTTACAAGTTCATCTCTGAATAAGAGATGGACTTTCAGTACTTAAAGAGAGCTTATAAAAAAAGATGAAGAACAATTTCTTATATGGACAGATAGTGATAGGACAAGGGGGAGAGGTTTTAAACTAAAAGAGAAGAGATTTAGCTGAGATGTTAGGAGGAAACTCTTTATTGTGAGGGTGGTGAGCCACTGAAATGAGCTGTCTAGAGAAGCTGCAGATGCCCCATCCCTGGAAGTGTTCATGGCCAGTTTGGATAGGGCTTTGAGCAATCTGCTCTTGTGGAAGGTGTTCCTGCCCATGGCAGGGGTGCTGGAACTAGATGACCTTTAAGGCCTCTTCCAACCCAAACCATTCTATATTTCTATGACCTACTTTACCTTGGAAGAAGATGACAAGGCAAGGCCATTATTAAAACTGGAACTCAGCGAAGAAGTAAAAAAGGCAATAACATGACTTGGAGAAAAGTATTCTCCTGGAATTCCAATTTCATTTACGAAGAATGTTCTTATTAAGAACTTCTCCCGGGTAAAAGGGTGTGACATTTTATGCATATGTAGCTACACATCTATCTCCCTGTGCATGTCGGTGCCTGTTCCCCGGGCAGTGCCGCAGTGCCGGTGCCGCCCGCGCGGGGGAGCTGCGGTTCCGCGCCAGGCGGGGCGCGGGGCGGGGGCGGCCTCCGCAGCCGCAGGTTCCCTTCTCCGTCCCCTCCAGCCGTGTCCTCGGGTTCCCGCCCGTGCCCTTCCTGCCATTGTACCGCCTGTCTTTGCTTTATTTTGCCTGCGGGTGAACTTTCCCGGTGGGTCACGGAATTCTTACTATGATGCACTAACGTTGCTAACGTTTATTTCTTCTTATAGATTCAAGAAAACCGTCCAAAATTAAAAAAAAAAATAGAGTAACTATTTTTAGACACGAGATAATGAAACATTTTCCAATAGAGTGTTTTGCTCATGAAGAGAATATATATAATATCAGAGAAGTATTAGAATCTCATGAATACTTATATTTTATATTAGAACTATTGAATTACAAATGTATAATACTTGCAATATATATTACAATTAAGTAATTATTTGGTGTTAAAATAGCTTTTATGTCAGAATCAGAGATTTGTACAGACAACTGTACTGGAAGAATTAATCTGCAGGCACTGTAAGTTTTCTGGTACACTGGAGATACTTTGCTGCTTCTAATAATAGCAAATTCCTATATTGAAGAAAATCTAGAGACTTGCTATAATTTTGAGAAGTGCAGTAGTTCAAATTAAATGCAGACATGGAATTAGTTTGGATAACAATATAATTACATGTCTAATCAGATTCAAGGTGGTGAGTTCTTGTTAATATATTTTGTAGCCCCTGGTCAAAGAAATTCCTGTGTCTGTATTTATGCAATCCATGTCTGAATACATCTTTAAGTGCACAAGCCAGGGTATTTCAGTGAAGCCTTTGCATTATCTCATCAGATGTGGTATTTTCACTAGATCTATAGCTGTATTTTATGGATTACAGGGAGGAAGCATTGGCCATGACTTGGGAGGCCTTGGTACTCTACTCAAGAGCACTATGTGACAGACAGTTACTTAGAAAATCATGGCTGATGTGGATTAACTACCCCAGGTGACAGATTTCCTCTGCTTTAAGCATTGTCACTTAGTCCCACCTTTTATATTCAGCTGAAATTATTACAGG
Source organism: Aleadryas rufinucha (assembly GCA_013397815.1). NCBI lineage: Eukaryota > Metazoa > Chordata > Aves > Passeriformes > Aleadryas > Aleadryas rufinucha. The sequence goes on along the minus strand of VZTH01016555.1, from coordinate 1,390,580 downwards.
GAACTTGGGTGCTGAAATCCCAATACACCATAGGAAGACATAAAATATGATTGTGCAAACTGCTTCACTTTGATTTTGGGGGGGGAGGTGTTACAGGGTAGGCCTCATGGAAATCCCAGAGGGATGAGAATCTGGCACCAGACATTTGTGATGATTGTGTTTCTTTCATCACTCCCATGAAGAAATTTATTGTGGGAGAACAAAAGGAGCAAGAGGAGTCATGGAACTGCTCCTGTTGGGATTGCAGGCACTGATGTAATAGGCCCCTCTCTGGAAGGGTCCTGCTGCTTCTACTGTGCATGTCACCACGGACCACAAATCCTCCCCACTACACTGTAATAAGCTGAAGAGCTGTAATAAAAGACCACAAGCCACTGCTGTGACATGCCACAGTGTTCTTTCACACCCCTCACAGCCTTGTCTGACCTCTTGGCGCTTTCCTGGCTACTGGAGCATTATTAACACTGATGCTGCAGTACCAGTGCCCCAATCCCTCTGTAGCCCACGAGGTACAGGGAAAAAACTCGAGGGTTAAGTGCCACCATGCTATGTTGCTCTCCTTCCCACCTGTCCACACCCTTCTCAGAGACAGTTTTAGTCCTTTTAGACAAAAAGTCTGTCACACTTTCCTCATGATGTGACCTGGACAACAACAGCATGATGCAAAGAAACCATGCTGAGCAAAGAAACCAGGAAGGAGAGAATGCCCCAAGCTCTGAACTCCCTTACTATAGCTCTCTCAACAATACAGTCATGCCATATTATGTAAATGAGCAGATCATTCTCATTTTCAAGAAAAGTGACACATTTTTTTTCTGGAACATAGCCTGTAGCATGTACTCACACTACTTGCCAACAATCCTCCAAACCCCCGGCTGCCCAGTGATGCAATGGACTTTCTCCTTTCTTTCCCAAGCCACAAGTGGCTGATTCATCTGGTATGTCTTTTTGAAGTCTAAACAGTATAACTGCATGACTTATTTCACAGCAAACTTTTTTTCCATTTACTGTTGTGGCCCTATTTTATAATCACTAGATTTCCGGGTAACCAGAGTGTGAGGGTCAACAACTTCAGAACAATCTAGATGCTACATGACTTAGTGCATTTCCTGGCCTGCCTTTACTACTGAGTATGTTCCAACTGCTGAAGAGAATATGGGTAAAAATTTTAATGGAGCTAAGGTCCAAAGACATTCAAGGAGCAACTAACTTGGCCAAACCGATGCTCTGCTGCTGTTGAGATGCACGACGACAGCCCACCTGCTTTCCCATACCAGTCCAGATGGGTGCAGATCTTAAGGCACGTGTCATATCCATAGTTATATGTGGTGATCTTAGATAATCCAAGATACCTGCACAAGCTCAAAAAGTGGGCCTATGGGAATCTCCTGAGCTTTAACAAGACCAAGTACAAGGTGCTGCACCTGGGTCAGGATGACTCACAGTATCAGTACAGGCTGAGGGGTGAACAGATGGAGAGTAGCCCTGCCGAGAAGGACTTGTGGGTGCTGCTGGATGAGGCTGGACACGACCCAGCAATGTGCTCCTGCAGCCCAGGAAGCCAATGGTGCCCTGGACTGCATACAAAGCAACGTGGCCAGCAGGGCGAGGGAGGAGATTCTGCCCCTTCACTCTTTCAAGACCCCACCTGGAATACTGCATCCAGCTCTGGGGTCCCAGGGACAGGAAGGACATTGACTTGCTGAAGCAAGTCCAGGGGAGGGACACCAGGATGATTAGAGGGATAGAGCCCCTGTCCTGCGAGGAAAGACTCAGAAAATTAAGATTGTTCAGCCTGGAAAAGAGACACCTTTGGTGTGACCTAATTGCAGCCTTCTAGTACCTGAAGGAAGCCTACATGAAAAGTGGAAAGGGGCTATTGAGAAAGGCAGGTAGTAGTGACAGGACAAGGGAGAATGTCTCTAAAATGAAAGACAGTAGGCTTAGGTTAGATCTTAGGAAGAAATTCTAGACCTGGTTGCCCAGAAAAGCTGTGGCTGCCCCATTCCTGGAAGTGTTCAAGGCCATGTTGGATGGAACTTCAAAAACTTGGTCTAGTAGAAGGTGTTTCTGCCCATGACAGGAGGTTAGAATTAGATGATCTTTAAGGTCCATTCTAATCCAATGATCCTGTGATTCTGTGATGATATACAGAATCACAGAATCACAGGATTCTGTGATGATATACAGAATTTGCTATACCTCAAACACTATCGATACTTATGGTTGAGCAACGGTATTATGGGACTTGGTGACTAATTTGTACTTACATGTCCTATCTCCTCTTAAAAATGGAAATACTTCTCTAGGTGTAGACTTTAGATGTTTTTGTATGAGGATCCTTGAGGTTCATTTGCCTCTGAAAATAGGATCTGGACTACTAGATTGCATTCACTTGAAAAATGTTCTTATTTACATTGTGTGTGCTAGCTTGTCCTTGCAAGAACAGTGCTGAAAGAGGCACATTAGCAGGAATGGGAATGTTGTTTCCAAATACAGAAATAGCTCAGGCCTGCACCACAGCCATTTGCATAAAGCAGGCAGAGAGGAATGGGAGGAGGCTGACCAGACTAGCTACGCCAAGACAGGAGATGTTTGCTGCTGTAGGAGATAAGGAGAAAGTTGTATCCTGTTAGGTGTGTGGGAAATCAGAAGATATCATTTATTCTGTGGATAGTTGGGAAGTGACACTTCTACACTCATGAGCTCATAAGCAAAGCTTATGGAAAGTCCCTGGCTTGTGATGACCTCTTGCAATAGAAACGGGTTGGATGTGCCTTTCCTGTGCCATGGAAAAGACATTGCCAGTGCCTGAAAATAGAATGTCCTCTGGTCAAAGAAGCAGCCAGAGGAGGAGGATTCTTATAATGAGTTCTGTTTGCTGTTTGTGGAGACATTTACTGCTGCCTCTTCAAACAAGCACTTGTGGGGATTTATTTCCTTCATGCTTGTCTGTTGGGACTAAGGGAATTTGTTAGCAGCCTTGTTTTAATCAGGACTAATGTGCTAACAACACCAATTTTGTAATTACATAACAGTTTTCATCTTATAAGAACCCACAGCTTATAAAGTCTGAACACAGCTTCCAAAGACAGGAAAGTAATGGCAATTTAGCAGAGCAGAAAATCACTCCCCATTCCTTAGAACAGGAAGTGACATAGACCATGCTGGTATTTAGGAAACTGGCATTCTTTTCCTTTGAGACTTTTAATGATGACTTCTGAATGGGATTTGCTTTTTACAGCTCTCCTAAAAGAGGCAAAAAGGTCCATGAGTGTCCAAATCCACTTGATAGGCCTCTTTTAAGACTAATGGAATCAGGAACCAGTACAAAGATTGGGAATAATAGTGATTGGTACCAAAAGCCCTTACCCTGTTGTTAGAGCATCAGGGTATTGGGAGAAATCTCTAATAGCTTGTTTTCCTTTTAGTCACCAATAATCCAAGCCCTCCCGTTAGCTTGGTTTGAGGTCATAAATACAGTCCTTTTTAGAGACTTACTTCAGCTGGTGCAGGCTTTTGAGCAAACCAGAAATAAAAATGTGATGCTGCATTATGTCAGAACTGCATGTTTAGTCTGCCGCTCTAGAAATCATCAAGAAAAGTTATACATGATAAGAGACAGATGCTAGTGCCTCAGCAGACATTTAAACTCTTTCTAGTACAATAGTAAAATGGAGAAAACACACAAAGGAACTTGTTTCTTTAGTACTCAAATTTGTGCTCGGTGTGCTCTGAAGGGAGGGTAAGCAAGAAAAGATGTTTTCCTTGGCTTTACTTAAACTGATTGCCTCAGTGGAACCTGCTAATTCAGATGATACTTACATGACCCCAATGTCTGGGTGCATCCCTAGGAATGCCTTTTTCCATTAGCGACAATGGCTCAGAGCTGGGCTATACTGGTGAATGAGTACAGATCCTGGAGGCATTTGCAAGTGCCAACTCCAACACTTGGATCAGGCCAGCAGGTCCTGCCCTGGTACTACACACCAGGACCAGGAAGCCTGGGCATCTTCCACCGTTTCATTTGCTGATATAGGTGCAGCTATATGCTCCCCCTGGAGTCCCCTCCTTACATTTTCTTAAGTTTTCTGATATGCCAAGAAGGTAAAGGAAGATGAGTCAACAGGATGTACCTCTGGCCCCTCTCGGCACGGTTCACTTGTCCCCTCCATTCTGAGCATCTTTTGTTTGCGTTTCTGCCTGGGGTGACACCTGTGCTGACAGGTAGACAGGAGTCCCTGTGCACCCCAGGCCAGCCAGGCAGCTGGATCAGCCTGTCAGCAGCAGGTAACATGCAGGGGGACAGCAGCTCCTGATGGATCCTCTCAGCAAAACCACCAGCACAGAGGCAGGCTGTTATTACTTAAATTCACCGGTGGCCCGATTCTGACCTCTGTGTTGTACTTGCTCAAACACACGGAAGTCATCAAGGTTGGTGTTTGGTGTAAATGAAGGGAGAATTTGCTTTCAAGGATACTTTTCAAATCAAGGTGTTGAAAATTGACTGTCTCTTTCTGTTTTGTGTTTCCAGTTTTTGTGTACTATGTCAGCTGGCCAAAGCATTGATCCTCCCCTCTCTAAGTAGTGCCAATAGATCCAAATATTTTCATGTTGATTAAAATGACAGGTCAGGCTTCTAAATTTCTTATGGATCAGAGTCTCCAAAGGTTCCCTCTCAGAAAGGGTGACATGAGATTCCACTTTGGCCACCTCCATATGTTTCTGAAGAATTTTTCTCACCTATTGAGAGAATACCTGGCAGTTTACTGAGTGGAGAGAAGCTTATGGAAAAGGACACTGGGATCACCAAGATTCTTGGGCAACTTCTGAAAAAGGCTCAGGGAATTTATATGCCAAAAGGATTCAGAATTTAGCCTGAGGAAGCTCGGGAATCTTGGCTCAAGTTGCCAGAGGGATCTCAGGTTTTCAGGCTGAGTCTTTGTCAGCCTGCTGGGTGGGTTGCCAGAGGCCAACCCAATGGACAAGCTGGAAGGACACTAAGCAGAAGCCTAACACAGAGGAAAGGTTTGTTTCAAAGACCTGCCTACTTTCCACTGGGACTTACTGAAATCAGCAAGTTTCTGGGAAATGTGATGACTTTAGTAATCTGGTATTTTCCATTTCTTTGGAAAATTAAGGCCTAGAAAATATTAAAAAAATATTTCTAAGTAGGGGTCATAGTGGAGATGCATGAAAAGAACTTGAATGCAAATATTTTAACATTGCTCGTAAGTCTTCAATTTAACATGAATCACAGATAGGAATTGTCCATGTGAATTTTATCCAGGCTGCCGTGCCTTCTTTTTTTTTTTTTTCTCAAGAATGTGATAAGTTTATTCTTTTTAAATCCCTCTGAGGATGAACTGTGCTTTTAGAGCTTTTTGTAGTAACACAGCTTTGCACACTGAAGCGAGCAGCCAGCTTTATGAGTAGCTGGAAGTAGAATGTGAAGAATGATTATGCCATGTGACAGTGCATCACTGGAGCCCACTTCACTTAGGATACTTCACAAACTGACTGCCATGCTGTTGAGATCGGATGCGGGCGAGGCCGCATGGCCCAAAGGCTGGAGGAGGCTCAGCTCCCACTGAGATGAGGACACAGCCTCTCATGACAGAGCACCACAAGTGCTCAGGAAGGTCTGTAACCCCTGTTCCACCTCCACCAGGAGATCTGCCCTGTGTCCTGTCTCACACAGATCCTGCCAGCCGTGCTCAATGGCCATTCAGCACAACTTGTGTGTTTTATTTTTCTTCTTGGCTGGTGCCTTAAGAGTGTTACAGCAGTGCTGGTAAATTGGTAACACCCCTAGGTGTTCCTGTGGTGTGTGCAGCCCATACAGCAGGGCTGGTTACAGGCGCTGAACTGTTGGAATGCAAGAAAGGTTCTAAGGAACCTGAAGCAGAAGTTCAGCAAGTGATATTTTCAGTACAAGAATGTACTGTAACAAGTCAGCATCCTCTCTAGCCTCTGGGAAAAACTGGGACTGTGGGGATCAGCAGCCTCTCTCTCCAGCTGCCTCATGCCTCCAGGTGAAGAAGGCCACTGTCCACTAGTCACCACATATGTTCATGTTTCTCTTCCAAACTGAGTAACTAATCACTTTTCTGCCTGTTCCATTAACTTTTGCTTTAGCCAAAAGAAGAAACTGCTCACTATTTCTACAGATTTGAGCACCACCTGCTTTTGTTAGCAACTGCTTTGGCACTCTTTTATAAAATCTGAGACCAATCCTATAGCCACTAAACCAAATAATATTTTGCAAAGGTCTGGAATGGCACACTCAGAAACAGTTTACAGACAGTGTAATACAGAAGTGTAGAAATCCCAGGAGCAAGAAAACAGCAAATAGTTGGTGCACATATACTGTAGCAAGATACTATAAGGAGCAGGATGCTTTGTCCTAGGAATTCAGAACAAATAGACTCTTACTCCAACCTCAACCAGAAACTCTAAGAAGTTACTTAAAATTGTTGTTACACTTTTGAAAATGTTACCCAAGATGTCTCTATGTCCAGGAAGTTAATTTATGTGCTGTGAAAGAGTGAGTTGCTTTCAGATAGAAACCAGAGGTTCCATCAGCCTTAAGTATTCAGAGGTATTCACAGAAACTCTTCCATGTCCATGTTACATCTTCCATTGTGTCACATTTAAACTTGAGAGATTTATGCATTATAGCTTTAGTTTCATTTAAGACCACTGTGGAAAAAAAAATCCAGCAAGAAAAAATATACTGTCTGGGAATGCTATCCTTCGTCTCTGTGGCAAAGACTTTTTTCTTTATAATACCATCTTTATATGACTTCCTCAGGTTCCACAAGTGTAAAACAGAGATAAGAGTTCCTTAATTTTGGTGCTTTAGAATCTATGGATAAAACCCACTACTGCTGCAAATGAGAGCTGCTGAAGTGCGCCGAGAGTGCTCCTTACTTCAATTAATGTTTCAAAGGACCAAATGTTGTACTTCAAATAGAGAGCTCAGGATCCTTCTTTACAGAATTTTTGTTTCCATGCTCATGCTTAAAGGTAGTAGGGGCTGGATCACCCACTGACATTCCCCACCGCCACCCACATCCGTACAAGAAATAAAGTCAGTTCCTCTGGATTTAAACTAAATCCTTCTGGTTTAGCAATGCACATTTCTACTTAGGCAATAAACATCTGTCATCTGCCATTCATTAATATTAATTATAAATGGTCACTAGCTCATGGGATCCAAGTCCACCAGCTGAGATTTTTCCAACTTTGACCTTGTTAGGGTTTGTATAAAAAGTGTTCAGAAGGGTTCTTCGAAGCTTGAAGCCAGCAATAAGTGCAATTTGCAGAGTGCAGCATTTAGATTATGCACTTAGAACAAGGGCAGTCAGAAGGGGTGATGGGGAGTGGGGGAGGGAGGGGAGGAGGGAATGCAGAGCCTGAAACGGAGCTCCTTTAAATGCTTAAGAGTTTTAGACCTTTCTGCAGGCTAATGACAGGGAGAAGCATTGTCCATAATGAAACCAGCCCATCCATTAAACATTACTGTAAATGAAAGGTTGCGTGAATTAAAGGTTGTTCATCTCATGTTTCAGGAATGTAGCTGTGTTTCATGTCTGAAGCCTGTTTTCCTTTTAAATGGAGTTCTTCAGATGACAAATGAGAGAGAATTTCAGAAAGCAAATGGGCAGAAGTAAATACATGCTCAAGAACAAAGCAGAGACATAACTGTAGCTGTAAATCTTTACACTGGGGCTACTGTTTGCTGTAGATATTGGGGAGGATTAGATTAGAATTGAGAAATTTCATTACTGGGTCATTTTGCTTGTAAAACAAAATAACAATAGAAAATCCCAACAGTTAATAGTCAAATTCTGACCTTAATTTCAGCTGTGTGTGTTTAACTCATGGAGTGCCAGTTAATTCTTTTGCTACCATTTTGAATTTCAAGGAACTAAATATAGAAAATTTAGAAAATGCTTTTTCTGAATCTTGCGTGGCCACCACATTTTTAAATTACGAATGTTGGGGTTTTTCTTCCAATTAACTTTTTGTCACTGCAAAATTACTTCAACAAAAAATACTGAAAAATAATATTTGTTTGTATCTGTCCTTATTTTATTTTTTTCTCAGCAATATGCCCCTCATGGATGAGATCTTCATCTGCTCTTAAAATAGATGCATTTTCATTGGCAGACTTGCTACCTTATATCTCTGGTAAAGTAGCAAGAAAATCCAGCCCTGTACTCTTCCTGTACCAATTATTCAAAGCTGGTGAATGCTAAGAGAAACATGAATATCTCTGCAATGCAAATTACTAAACTGGACAAAATTAAAGAAAAGTTGATTTCAGTTCTTTGACTCAGGCCCAAATAAAAGTCTGAGCTTGGTAAACGACAGCAGGAGGCCTTATACTGATGTCAGTGGACAGAGATACTTGGATTCGTGCTTTGTAAATGGGCAATATGCTGTCTCGTGGGAGTTTTGCAGAAGGCAACAGGAGAGAAAAAGTTTTCTGGAAATTTTGTAGCCATTTTATAAATCCTTATCAAAGCATTATCTAGTCCCTTACTAGTCTATGAAGCTGGACTATGATACTTAGGTTATCTCTGAGGATTGTTTGTCTAACCTCCTTAAAAATCTTCCACGGAGGTTCCCACAACCTCTCTCCCGATCTTTACGATCTCTGAGAATAACCTTGGATGTTATCATCTCATTGGGAATGTTCTGAAGCTTCCCTGGACCTTTATAACACAAGGTTATGGCAGCAAGTGCTTCACTTCATAACTTAACTTCATACCCTTTTCAAAGTTATGAAGATGAAAGAGGGCTGGGAGGTGGCAGCTGAAGCAGACCAAAGACTGCATCAGGTGTCAGAGCTGGCAGGGAGAGTGAGCTGAGAAGAGACAATGAGACTGGAGATGCAGAGACCTGGGTGGGGAAAAACAAACAGAGCTGCCTGGGTGGGGAAGAACAGGCAAATATCCAGAGAGATGAGGAGAAACAGCAGCCAAAAAAGTGCTCCTTTGTTTTTGCTTTGTTACAAAGGAATGCTGAAAATCCCTACTTTATGGTTAGATCCACAGTACTCTCAAGTCAATGGGATTTCAGTGGGTCTTGGATCAGGCCCTTTAAAATAAGGGCAGCTGTAACACAATAATGAATGAGTGCCATGCTGCCCATGGCTGCAGTGTTATAACAGCATTGCTATACATGGAAGTGTTCCACAGCCCAGGATTTAGCTGATTAAACAGTGCTGGATGTGTCACCATTAGACTTGAAACATCCACAGCCTGATTTACTCTGTAGCTCACATACCCCAAATGTTTTTCATTCTTGGACTAAATTTGATAGATGCACTATCAAACTTCTCTCTTGCATTTGTTCCTCTTTCCAGGACACTCAGGTCAAAATAGTGAGGAGTTTAGATTTCCAGGTGAGAGCCAGGTGGGCCCTGCTCCCAGCAGCCACCTCCCTTCACATTTACTTTGCAGCCTGATTGTCCAAAGGTGAGAAAACAACTTGCTGTGGGGTCTGCTGAAGCATCAACAAAAATAAGTTGTCAAGGTATCCTACTGTGATACAAATCCTGGAAGAGCCTTATTTCCTCTTCCAGCAGTGACCAACATGTCCCTTCCTCAGAAAGAGCTCCTGACATCACTGGAAGTTAGGGGAAGGACTTTAGAAGCATTAACTGTGAGTTGTGATAGAAGACCAGTGTGGGAAGAAAGATGGGTATGCGAGGATGTTCTGGCATAGGAAGGAAGGGATGAGGTGTAAGAGAGAACGATACGCTGCTCTTTTGAGCATGGACTCTGCCCTGCAGCACTGAGAGCAGAGAGCAGCCACAGTTTCCTGTGTGCCTCTCCCTGAAGCAATGGGGAGTTGCTGAAGGTGAAGGTGCCATAAGTAAGTTGTGCCAAAGTTGTTCCCAGCTGTGCCAGGGAGGAAGATCGGGCACCAGGCAGACCCCTGCACGTCTGCACAACTTAACTGGGAGTTTGTCTGAGGACTCTGTTTGACCTGCCCTCTTCCCCAGTCAAATCTGCTATGGAGCCCCTGGTGGTTTGGTGGTAAGCCAGAAGGTGGACCTGGATCTTGTGGGCAAGGAGCAGACCTCTGTCTGCTTTTCTTTCACAGAATAGACACAGATGCAGATTTCACCTTCTAAAGCTGGAGCTTTCGATCCCAAACATTTTTGTTCAAGAGGGAAGAGTTTAGGCAGGTGCTGGAAATTTAGTGCTGAATGAATACCTGATGGATGCTTTGGAAGGGGGAGGAAGGATTCTTGAGAGGGTTGTATTCCCTTCGGCTTTTCCTACGAAGCTCAGGCATCTAAAATATAATCAGCCAGCCAATTCTGGAGCACAAGGAGGCACCAAAAGGGAAGATCAGAAGAGAAAAAGAGCTGATTTCTATCCCTTATTTGGTTTAGTGATCTGAGGAGGACAGCTCTCACATTGTTCACATTTTAATAAAAGAATGCAATCAGCTTTTTTCTGATTTACTTCCCTTACAAGAACAATTGACCACATACTTCTGTCTCAGCTTTGACACTATTCCTGTTATTATGAGGTTGATGCTTTTTATCATCAGTGTGCCCAGCACATTTTTTTATAGCGTGCTCCAGAGGACCTCAGGGCATCTGAGTCACCTCCCCACTGCTCCCAGGCTCCCCCGGACAGGGAGGAGGCAGAAAGTGGCAAGAGAAGAGCTAGCAGCAGGAAAGGAGAACATCTTCCAAGGAGCACAGAGACAGTGTCAGCCCAGCACCCTGTGCGGCTTAATCTAATTTTGTTATCTGAGGGCACAACCATTTTCACCTGACTGTTCATCAAGATGCATGTTATTCCGAGAGCACAACCTTGGCATGGTGCACGTGTACAGAGGGTGTACATTCGTGTGTAGTACCATACATGCAGAGGCACACAACATGGATGTACTACCTGTTTGTGTGTTCATATCTGTCTGTCAGAACTGGGAGGTTGGATGAGAATTTAGCGTTTGCAGCAGCACAAACAAACATACTTGTAGTGAAACGAAACATTACTAGTAATTAGTTCATATTTTAATGTCTCTGTTTGCAGGTAGCAACTTAGTAATCACTTCCAAAACTGCCTATGATTAAATGTTGAAAAGGCTACAAGGTTAAAAATAGCTTTTCCAGTCTTTCAGCACTTGATTTCTAGAGTCAGTACATCCTCTACTATTAGCTATTTTGGATTCACAAATAATTTTGACTCATTTTGGCCTCGTTTTTCCCTCTGAAGCCTATTCACCCACATCTCTGCGCTAGGTTGTGCCCATGTCTGCCGGCCAGTGACAGTGGCAGCCGGGTGCTGACTGTGCTCTGCCTCGCTCGGGGTATCCCCAGGATGCCATTTCCCTTCGTGTTGCAACCAGTGGATTCCCGGTCTCAGCAGCCCTACTATTGGAGGCTGGAAATGTGTTAAAGTTAAAGAGTCAAAACCCTTGCAAGGGAAGGAAATGAGAAGCCCTCTTGGCAGCAACAAATGGAAAATAAACAACCAAACTCTTCACAAGACAGATTCCTCAATTATAGTAACTCAGGCTCGCAAAGGCCAGAGTTAGGACCCACTGGCGTATGCAATATGTAAACACAGGGATGCAGTAATTAGCGTCGTGTTTGTTTTGAGGTTTCAGAAGTCCTGTGACCTGCCATGGAGTAAGGTCATTAACCATAACCGCACTAGTGACCTTCACACAGGACACCCCATCTCTCACAGTTACATGAGTGAACTGTGTACTGGGATGTCTCCCTGGCTCACATGCTCCAGCCCTCTTGTTTTAAATACCACTGAGCTATATATGAGGGAGAGGATGTGACTTTTGAAATGGGCTGTGATAGGAATATCTTACTTTCCCACATTGCAATGCTTAGGACTTAAATGTGATTAAGTAAAAGTAGTCAATACCAGAAATATCTAGAATTGTCATCCAATTTTTTGGTTTTTTTTTAATCAGAAAAAAATTGTTTAAAAGTAGTACATTGAGGAGTTACTGAAGTGGTGTGGGCCTCCATTGCCTTGGAAAGAGACTTTTATCTTTGGAGTGTGGAGTGTATAGGGACAGACTATTCATTTGAATAAACAGATAAACAGCCCATTACTAGAGGTTTATCAACACAACAAAATGCTGCTCTTTACCTGATTTTGCCAAGACTAGGTAAAACTAGTATTGGACATGAGTATTTTTCACCTCCAGCTTTTGTTTTACTGTGGCTGACCTGTGGATCCCCTGAAATACATTCGTTCTGCTGACAGAGTCCCTCCTCACACCATAGGCAGTTGAAGACTTTTTCAGACATGATCTCATTAATGTGCTTGGAAGCATTATGTGGACATACAGAAATAAGAGATGGAGGAACTAGTACAAAGAAACAACAGAAATGAGCTGAGTCTCAGTTCTCTGAGCTATTCAATGAAACCTGCAGTTTTATATTCACATGTATGCCATACAGTATAGAACCTATTATTTTACTTTATTTATCCAAAATTTATACACTTCCTCATTAAAACTGCTTAGCAACAAATGCTGTTCCCTTGGTTCCCTTCTGTTCACCAGTCTGTATCTACAATTCAGCTCCTCACCTCAAAGGCGTTGCTATCTCTCTTATTCCTGCTGTAAACTTAAAAAAAAAATCATAGCATAGTGTCTCTATTCTCCTTACAGCTCCAACCATTAACTGACAAGATACTTCACCTCCTCTTCCTCTCATAACAGTATCCCACTTTTAGACTGTACAAGGTGACAATTCCTACGCTCCACGGTGAAAAAGAAAGATACTATTCCACATTCACCCCCCCACGTCTTCATGTCTAGTGCTTGAATTTTTGCCTGTCAGGAGCAGGAACTTTCTTTGGTCTGTATTTGCTCAGAATGGGACACAGTTAACATTGCTTCTGTCCTCTGAACATCTAAACACCAGCAGCATGCAAAAATTCAATATAAGAACAAGAAACAATTGAAATGTATTTATTTGCTTACAACAATACAGCTGTGTAACCAATGTAATCTATTGGCTTGCATAATACCTATATTTCTAAGGTGTTTTTCTTGTTCATAACTAATACTAGTTCTGGTGAATGCTTTGATTCTCTTCAAACTGATCAAAATGTGTCCTCTGAAAGTACTTGAAATTGTCTGACCTCTGGAGTGGGGGGGGTTTAGTTGGGACTCAACAGAAAGTCATATGGTGAATATTCTCTTCTTGGCAGAATTACTCATGAAAACATGCAATTCTTTCCCCACAAATACTTTTGTATGCATAATATTGGAATTTCAGAATAGTTGTCTTTCGTCCAGTAAAAGTCAATCTCACACATTTGCAGACAGCAGTCCAAAGGGACTTGTGTTAGGCCAGAGCACATTTATGAAGGCAAAGAAATAATATTGATGGATAATTTGCAGTGTTTGAAAAGCTCTGAAAGTTATGCCTTTCCAGTACATCTATTTGCCATTTGCCATTAATGGACATGACTACAGGAAACATGAGACTCAATTTTTATCTGTCAGTGAAGGGTGGGAGTCAAGAATGTGTTAAGTGTGGGAAGGTAAAAGTTACAGTGCACTGCACTGGGGGAGCAAAACAAAAAGTGTGAGGGAAAGAAAGGAAGAAGAAAAAACTGGAACTTAATACCATATAGTCATGCAGACTAAAGAGAACATACCATCATGGGATTAAAAGAGGAGAATTATGAAATAAATTACAGTGAGGTTTGGATGGGACTGAACTACAAAAGGAGCCTGTATGTGAAACACATGGGAATTACCATGTCAGATTGCACTGGGATCAACTAATTTAGTGCTAAGATAAGTAAAAAGAACCTTTTAGGCTAATTGGGCTATTGAATCCTCACTATTCCTATTTGTTTGCATCCATTCTGAAAATATTAGGATCTTCTCACAGTAAAACATCATTGTCTAGCCAATGAGGGAAAAAAATGGTTGCAAGACATCTCCTCAGCTTCAATGACACACCAGCAGATGGAAACAAACAAAGAAAAAAAAGCCCTCTTCATCTGCTTTATCTCATTTTGCGTAGTTGTTCCAGAGACATGTCCTTGCTGCTGTTTGATAGCAGTGCCTTCCCTGAGTAACATCCTGTCGCTGACCTCAACGTCTCGAGCAAAGTCATTGAGGCCTCTGTGACGAGCACACCCCGTCATCATGTGGTCTTTGCCCTAAATCCCTCAGCCACAGACATCTATCCAACATGGAAATGGCCGAGAGTGACCGAGATGACCCTCTCTTCATGGCCATGGAGAAAAGATTAGCAGCACTGCTGGTCACTGCCGGCTCTGCTGCTACATTTCAAAAGCCAGTGCCATGGAAGCTCAACTCTAAAGCAATACCACAGGGAGTTGTACAATACAAAAGACCCTTTTCAATATTTCTCAACAGTAAATACAAACTTATTGACTTTCCCTTTCCTTTCAAGTGTTTCTGTTGTCACCTCCTTCTGCATTCACTGACAGGGCACAGCTAGCCTTAAGAACAGAGCCTGGCTTGCTTTCTTGGGCAATTATTCTATTGTTCAAAGAGGAATAGAAATTTCTCTTTGTGTAATAAGGGACAGTAGCAGTAGGGAAGATATGTTGCCTGGAGATTAAGCTGGAAAGCTTTTTTTCCCCATTCCAGTAGGAACACAAGGAAAACTTACAGCTTAATTCTCACCTTCCTGGCCTATCACCACAATTCATCCCTTGAAGCTCGTTTAACCTGATGTTTTATATGTGATATTGCTCAGTTTTAATAAGAATTTTCTTTCTTTAAAAAAAAATAAAATAAGTTCATCTCCCTGAAGAGATGAATACGAATGGGAAAGACTTTTGTGAATACTGAGGTGAATATCAGAACAAAAAAGAAATGGCTCTCAGACATAGGCACACAAATCCCAAGGGCACAGATAGAGGTGGAACATAGATTCCTCTTTTGAAGCAATTGTCTACTGAGCATAAAACAGGCTAGAATATAGACTGTGACTTGCTCAAAAGAAAGAAAACCCACCTTTATGCATATTGCAGAAAAGAAGGAAAGAAAAAGATTCATGATTGTGAATGAGTTCTTGTGGTGCACAGTATTTTTCAAGTATGGTTTGGCTCAAATCCCATAAAATAAGAATGGATAGCAAAATACGTGAGTAGTTTCTTCTAAAGTTCTTATTACACAGGAACAGCAGGCATTTCTCAAAGAGAAATGTCTTGTCCAGTCTGAAGTGTTTGCCAAATTGCTATAAGCAAATACACGATATCATCGCCTCAAAAAGACCCAGTTTCATAGTCTAAAATTACAGCTCAGTCCTATATTTTCACCTCTGTCAAGATTAGGCTTTGGTAGGGAAAAAAATGGACTCTTTCCCCAGTTACAGTGGGCTAATGAGAGGCTGTTTCAAGCTGTGCCACTGTGTAGGAACAGAAGCAAGCATGGACATTTTGAACATAGAAATCTGTAGTATTTCTAAAAGGAATCTGTAAATAGGTTGTCTTGGCTGCTACCTTGATGCAGGTACACCTCTCTACCTCTTCAGGACACTGCCTGACACAAGGAGGAGGAGGTGACAGCTATGCCCTATAGGTTCCCAGTTCTTGGGTGAGGGGGGAGTCACCTGTACCTGTCTGGTCCATAAGATCCTCCTTCTAATGACAGAATCACAGAATCAGAGAATACGCTGAGTTGGAAGGGACCCTGAAGGATCAAGTCTAACACCTGGCCTTGAGCAGAACACCCCAAGACTCACACCATGACCCTGAGAGCATTGTCCAAGTGCTTCTTGAACTCTGTCAGGCTTGGCGCTGTGACCACTTCCCTGGGGAGCCTGTTCCAGTGCCCACCCACCCTCTGGGTGAAGAACCTTTTCCTGATATCCAACCTAACCCTCCCCAGACACAACTTCAGGCCATTCCCTTGCGTCCTATCATGGGTCACCAAAAAGAAGAGATCAGTGCCTGCCACTCCTCTTCCCCTCACGAGGAAGCTGTAGACAGCAATGAGGTCACCCCTCAGTGTCCTCTTCTATGGCCTGAGCAGTCTAAGTGACATCAGCTGCTCCTCATAAGGCTTCTCCTCAAGGCCTTTCACCATCTTTGTGGCCCTCCTTTGGACTCTCTCTAACAACATTATTGCCCTTCTCATGAGGTACATCCCCAGGAAATGAGTCAACCTTCAAAAGGGTTACAAGATCCCAACCCCCTGAGCATTCCATAAGTAATCTGCAGCAACCCTGGCCATCATTTAACAGTGGAACAGTCGGTTATTACTTGGAACCAGCAGCTACTGCTTCCTCATGGATGTTCACATGGCGGGGCAGCTGCTTCAGCTCTTCCACTCACCCTCAAAAGGGGTGAGAGGAAAGAGAAATATATGAGATGGGGAAATGGGAGGGACAGAGAAAATGGGAGGAATGGAGAAAAGGAAATATTCCATAGTTCCTCCTGTGTCAACCAGAATAACTTCACTGAGGACAGATCAAGTAACTTCCCCTTTGCAAGGAGGGGAGAACAATCAAACAACAGTATCTACTGGGTGGAATTTGTCTAAATTATTATTTCATAGACTTCTTAAGCATCTCCCAGTCTTAACATGTGTGATGCCATTCACTTGCTGCCATGCTGGGGAGTAAGTCCAACAAGCTGCCTTGCTTGGAGGGACAGTTCTGCTGGCAGTCTTGCTTCTTGGGTGAAACCAAGTGGAGTTTCCCTTGTCTGCCATGCAATGCTGTGATCTTTCTCCCATGCTGGGACTCCACGACCCAGATGCCGATGGCAGGATCAGGCTGTGTTATTCAGCCAGAGTTGGTGGAAAGAATTCAGGCTGGGAGAGAAGCCACAGGACTGCATTTGCAGGAGTTAAAGTCTTACTTGTAGGGAAGCATGAAATAGGAATTCGTTTGGAGGAATCCCACTGCTGAAGCATGAAACTTGGCTGCCTGATGCCAAACAAACAACACCCACCACGACATGTTTTATGATGGATCTTTTTGTTCTGAACACTACATGCAACTTTTCATCTTGGCAACTCTCAGCAGACAGAATTGAGAGACAAAGTGCCTTCCCATCCAGCCCACCCTGTCCTCTCTAGATCACACAAAGCACATTTTTTGAGCAGTGTTAGGATTTTATTTACTGCAGGCAAAGGCACAGTTCTCTCCAGCCCAAAAAACACCATATCAATGGCAGCTTCGGTGAAGCCTGAAATTGAGGCCTAAGAATTCAGGTGTAAATTATTAAACAAACACAATACCAAACTCATATTATGATGATGATAACTTGGTACCTTTTCCTTCCTTCTGACATCTCTTTCTTTGTACAATACATTTTCTGCTCTCGCTTGTAGCTGGGCAAGGATTGCCCCTTGCTGACGGATGCTGTACGATCTCTCTGACCCTTACTTCATTTCCTCTTTTGAAACCACATGTTTTTCCTTTCTTCATGCAAGGACTCCATGGACTCCACTCACTAGTTTCACAGTGCACTGCAATAAACATAGAACAAACTGAGCCTGACCAATATATTTTTGTATACACGATATATATGGTACATTATTTTCATTCTGCATCAGCCAAAAGGTGGCCAAAACTAATGGAATTAATCCACAGTGAATTGCAGCAACGAATTGACAGAAATTGGACTGCTAAGGATATACAGCACAAAATAATGTCAAATAATTATGTCAGTTACTATTTTCTACTCTCTGTTTTGTAATTCCGTTCCTGGAACAAGGCAACAACAACACAACTGGTCTCAATGCAATCAGTTACTGGGGTTTGTTCTGAGTTTGCTTTGGTTTGATGGAGGTGTAAATCCTTTTAGCTTCGGTGGAATAAACTTTGGTCATGCCTGGGTGAAAGGTGAGTGAAGTCTCAAAGGTATTGAATTTTGAAATCAATAGTTATAAAGGACCAACTGATATCAAAAGATGTTGCATTAGAAGTTAAGTGTCTTTGATGATCTAAAGAGCCATCATCTGTAGCATACACAAGCTGGAAACAGGTAAAGCAGAGGAGAATTTGGGTCAGTGTGAGATATCAAGCTTTTCATAACAGTACGTTATCCTTTCTAAACCAGAGTGATGTGAATGTGCATCCTGTACTGTTTGGAAATCAGAAGGTGTGTCATTTCACTCTTGTCCAAGCAGTGTAAACAAAAAATGGGAGTAACCTTGGAAGCTTAACAATATGCTTTTAACAGCTATCCTTCTCTTGTGCCATCTCACTATCTTTCTCTTGAAAAAAGACAGTAAATATATATATTTACTTTAAGTCCAACTGCATGTTAAAGATTATAAGTCACCACTGAAGAAGGAAAGACTTCCAGCCCCTCTATAAGCAGGAATTAGTAAGTCAACATTTTTCCACATCCAGAATTTACTTCTGAATTTTCCTAAACCTAGAAATATAACAGACTTCAAGCAATCTCTGAGCCTTCCTCCAGTGGATTGTCATGTGGGTCATTTTTTTCATGTTACGCTGGAGCTCTTCTGTAAAAATAATTGGCTTTCACATGGACAAAAAGGTTCTTTTTTTACTCCATAGCTTTAAATGGCTTTCCCTACTTGAGACTGACTCATTGTTAAAGCAGCTGAGTCTACAGCACTTGGAAACAGCCATCAAGAAACAAAAATGATCCCTTGAATTTCTTTCAAAGGTGAAAGTCTTTGCTTGAAAATAAAAATGTAAAAGCCTACACTACCACCTGAACTAATATATATTTGAGAGGGAAAGCACCAAACTACTGCACATGATTTTCGTTCCTTCATTACTTCCCCTCCAAAGCACTCGATGCCAGTGGAGATTTCCATTGTGGCCAGACTGTGCCTAAGTGCTCCCTGGTTGCTGGTGGCTGAAGAGGTCACCGCTGGCACTGCAGCTCACAGCCCTCAGCCACCACAATGCACAGCCAACATTCTAAAATAAGCTGAACCCTAACACAGCTTCAGCGTGCCCGTGGTGGGGGATGCTAACTGCAGCAGTTCACAGGCAAACATATCACTTGTTCTTCTTTTGTATGGGGGAGTGGTAGGGGGATGGAGCAGACAGTTAGGTGTGGTGACCTCCAAAATTGTCCTTGTGTGAATAACCAGAGCTTTTGAGTCAGAGGCTGAAGTTACAAAAGCAGATCTCTTCTCCATAGCTAGTGAGTCACAATGACATCAGTCTCACTCCTTCAGTGTCAGTGACACCCTGTTTGGTGTTTTATTTTAATCCTCATTTTCTGAAGTCAGGTGATTATGCACATATACCATTTTGGAGGTTGGGTTTTTTTGGGGGGGTGTTTCCTTAATATATTAGTTTCTAGCCTTCACCTTTGAAAAGGTAAGCTTCAAAATGTTATTGTATGCATGTTTTGAAGGCTCAGGTAGTACAAGGGAGCTAAAGCAAAGCCATTAATATTTTAATCTTTCTTAAACGACATGTGGGGTCTGACTCAGGGTTTTTGAAACTTTGATGTTAGTAGTGCTGCATAACACTGTAACAGAGCAAGCAAGAGTTGTATGTCATTCTAACTCAGGGCAGACCAAACAGGCCATGCTTCCTGTGGCAGAACTGCCCTTAGCATCAAGGCTGTGTTTGTGAGACACAACCAAGTTTGTGCCTCTTGTGAAGTGGCAGACTTGGGAAACACCTTGAGTTTTTTGTGCTTGGGAATACATCTTGTTATGAAGAATATTTTCATTTCAAGTTGCACTTCTCTGGTGTTGTAACTGATTATGCCTTCCTTAGATCCCACATCCCCTCTGAGAAAACCAGGCAGGACACGGGGACCAGACTTACCGACGCTAGTGCACTCCATCGTGTGGTTGTTGGCTTCCAGCCCATCAGGGCACTTTTCAAGGCACTTTCCACTGTATAAGTAAAACCCACTTTTACACTTTGTGCAGAAGTTTCTGGTGAAGCAGGTATCACAGTCAGCTTTACATTCTGAAATGCAAACAGTAAAGAACAGTGTTGTTGCTCTTTGCCATGAACTGCCATGGGGTCTCTCATATTTACCAGAATCACATAATTCTAGCAATGTCAGACAATCCTCAAAGGAAGCAAATTATATCAGGTCTTCTTCCTGGCCTGTACACATGATGAGGCCAGTCACAAGTGACCCTGGCATGGGTGAGAATTTAGAAAGGATGGCCTGATGCTGAACAGCCTCACACTGCTAATCTTCTTGGAGACCTATGCAAATGGCAGAGAGAGCACAGTACATGAGAATAACACTGTGCTGCTTCTGCCCTACACTGACACTGCATAGGTACTAATTAACCCTGCGGGGCACAAGTGCTGGGTCAGCTCTGCACTACCTATCTCCATTCATCCAGGAGAAATAAAAATGTGCCAAAATTTAGAATCTGCCTAGGAGTGGTTTGGATCAACATATCTTTCTCTTTCTTTAAATGGTTCCCTGATGTTCAATCAGATGTTCTGTAGTATTTCATGTATTCTCTATATGACTACCCCAATTGGCATTGATGATATATTTCCTAGTTCTCAGAAAATTTTAAGAGAAATGCTTAAAACCTTATGTATGGCATGGCTCATGTCTGATATGCAAGGCCACACACTGCTAGAAAGTGAGCAAATACTCTACAGTGTCAGGTTACTCTGTAAGACTTTACTCTGGGGTCCATTCATTAAATAACTTTTATTACCAGGTAAAAACTGGGAGAGTTTCTTGGCCGTCGCTCTTATGTTTTTATATCACCTGTGGGATTAAAAACAGTGAATTCAACAACAAAAAGAGGAGTGGGGAGGACATTGTGATCTTTTCCAGTTCATATATGGTTCAAAAATCTGTAGTGGGGTCAAAATGTTGCCTGAACAGTAAAGAATAGGGTTGGCTTCTCTGTCCCCCAGCCCAGAGACAAAATGAATTGGTACATTCCCCCAAATCAGGCTGAAACCTGGCCAGCTGAAGCCTGGCCAGCTTCTACAGGTATTCAGAGGACTACAATGAGCGTGAGACAAGCTATAAAGAGACCAGGGCAAACCACATCTCCAAAGAATGCCACCTGCCATCTTCTCTCCTTGTCACAGGGCTCAGGCGGGTAAGGGCAGAGGGTTAAACAGCTCCAGCCACCAAGATTCAGCATTCCTCGGTCCCCGCTCTCTCTTCAGAGCTGCTGGCATTCTCTTGCTTCTGGAGGGCAGTGCTTGGTGCCCACTGGCGCTTCCTCTTCACACAGGGATGTAGAGGAGGAGGCCATCACCTGGGTTCTAGGCAGGTCATTCATGCAGAGCCAGGATCCCTGAGCTTTAGGCCATTTTGTGGTCTTTAACTTCTTGCTCGGGTTAATATTTACTGCACTACTACAAAGAGCTGAACAAACAAGGACACGGCCTGTCTGTCTCCTCTCTTGACTCCTAAGGAGACACAGCATTCAAGAGAGAACAAACAAATCCATGCGCTTCCCCTTTCCCCAGCACTTACTTGCACACTTATTAATGTCAGGATACCGTGTCCCATAGTATCCACTTGGACACGAGGAAAGACATACTCCAATCTGTTTCATGCCAATCCTCTCCAGAACAAAAAAGAGCCTGGGCTTACACGACAGGCATCCGTTGTAGTCAGAGCATGTAGCACACCCTCCTTGGCAACCCTGGCTCACGTTAGGATGCACTGAAAAGAAAAGAATTAAAAAAAACAAACTGTGAGAGAACAATGCATTAAACAAGACCATGAAATAATGGTTCCTCTGCATGTGGAAGGATGGACCATCCATCTCTCTGTCAGCTCTTAAAGATTGCTTCATTTTTTCTTGTGTCTCCTATGACCTGACTTGTCATTTCAGAAATTATTTCATCTGCATAAAAATGAGAAGCCCAGCTGACATCTTTGCATCTTGCAGAAACAGCCAACAGCAAATGATCTTTGAAATATATTGTTTGGAACAGCAGCATTCTAGAGAACATTTATTTTTCTTTTCCCTATTTTCAGGGACTTTTCTGCCTTGTGTGCACTTGGCTCAGCAGATAAATCCATGTTCACTTATCCTTGCTTTTCCTAGTTGGATGATTAAAAATCGATCTAGTGTATAATTTCCTTCCTTGACTAAATGCCATTTGATTTGAGTTCTGCTGTGCAGGAATATGCGCTTGTAAGATCTGATGATACTTTGCCTTAAAAAAAAGACACAGGAGAGCCATCCTTCTCACCCTCCTTCTTTCCCTGGAATGTTCTCTCTGGCATGTTTTTAATCTCTAACAATTACAACCTGATGTTTAGAATTAACTGTGGCATTTACCCTGCTCCAGTCTCAGCATGTAGCATAGGTAGCATTATATTTGCCTTTCAATTGAATTGTTCTAATTCTTCAGACAAGGAAAGGGAAATTTATTATACTAGCTGCCTAACTTCTTTAGGGGCTTGGGGATAGCAGGAAAGAGGATGCTGTTGCAGACTATCTTTTCAGTAGCAGACATTAATCTGCTGTGTGATATACTGAAGTGTATTACTTCTCAGTGGTAGAGAATAAAGTTTTGCATCCTCTTGTACTTTAGAAGTTTTTATCTACTTTTAATTCCTTCTTGCTTGCCTTCTTAAATTAATTGGAACTAAAAAAATAATGAAGCATCAAGTAGCTCCAGACCTTGTGTCCCCTCTTTTTGGCCTTGTCTTGCATGAAAAAAACAGGCATTTTTCTAAGTGTATGCTTTCATCTTTCAGCCTGAGACATCTGGCTATATTTCATATATAAGAGAAATATATAGGAGAAATATAGCCTCATTTACATTTGTAACTTGTATTTGTAAATACTATTGGCTTCCTGTTCTGCCTGTGATAATTTTATAAATATGCACATGCCATGATGGTGTGATTGCCTATTTTAGTGATTTGATTTTATTTTGATCTGAAGACACTGCTAAATAGCTTGCACACACAATGAACTTGCTTCTTTCAACTCCTTTCTTTGGAGCCCTTGGAGGCTGACCGGGAGTCCATATGAATCCATGGCTTACATATTGAGAGCCACCACTGCCTGCTGCCCAGGGGAGGGGAGGGTTGCCTGGCAGGGAAGTTCAGGGACACCTCTGTACTTTGTTCACTTACACACTCAGCGGAAAATACATTTCCCATGAGCGGGAAAAGCAATTCTCTCTGCTCTGAGGTTTCAGTGACAAGTCCTGCGATCCGAAGAACCTCAAAGGGAATTTGAGTTCACTCTTCCTCTTTCATTAACAAAATGAGGAATGAGGGTGATTTCTCTCAGTAGGGCTGGACACGTATGAGATGTACAAACTTTGGCCCTGCTGTGCACAAACAATTTCAGTAAGAATACCAGAACTCAATTCTGTGTGCACACTGAGGCACTCATTCTATAACACAACCTAGAGGGAAGTGTGCTTATAATGAGGACACCACACCACTATGAGAATAAATGACATTCAGCATAGTGAGAAGTTGCAACACCAATTCAGTTACCGTACTTGCTTTCACTAGACTCTCAAAATACAGAGTACTTAATAAAGATAACATATTTTTTTCTGAAAATATTCCAAAGGTACAGAGCTTATTGATTTTGAAATTAAGAGCCTGGAATTTTTTTTCTTTTTAGAGTTAAGTAAATGAAAATGTTCTTGTCTGTCTCTCCTCTGTCTTGTGGCTCTTGTATGAAACTACTTTCAAAGGCAGGCACAGTAATGTGATCTAAGAAGCTGACATTATTTAAAAACTATCTGTGTCTTTCCTTCATTAAGTCTGACAGTTGGATGAAAAAGCAGCTGAAGTACAAAATATTTGTCATCAAAGCTGCTATATAAAATATGGATGATCACTTTTGACGGGAAACATATTATGTGTGAGCACCTGTGACACATCATTATGAATAGATTCTCTTGACAGAGAAAACATTATGTGCAACTGCTCTGAGGTCAAGCTGTGTGTGTGAGCTGAGACAGGCAATACTTTACTATTGAAATATGATAATTCTCTATAGCTAAGATCCGTTACATGGCCAATTTCCATCTCCCCTTTAAGTCCAGAAGTACTAAGTATAAAATAAAATGTACTCCTAGCCATTTTCACAATTTCTGCCTCTTTTCATGCATTCCAGATACATCTCATACAAATAACACAGCAATAAAGGAAAGCCTGTAGTTCCAAATGGAGAATGTTATTGCTAGTGTTGTGGAGCAAGGAATAGGATAAAATATGCAAGTCAAGCTCCACTGATTTCATGTCATGTTACAACTGTATGAAGCAAAATAAGCTACAGTTCTTGGAAATTCTTAAAGAAAAATTATCACTGAAAAGTCAGAATTAACATTTTAAATGAGCCACTGTTTTTTTCTCTTAAAAACTATTAAAGAGATGCTTTTATTTAGATTGTCTCCTGCTGTGTCTGGCATTTCTTTGAGTCTTGTATCTGTGTAATAAAATAGTTTCTCATTGCACTTGCAATAAGGGGAGACCCTTATTCCAGCTCAGGCAAGAATCAAAGCAGGGAGGGACAAGCCACATGCTCCAGAAATTGTCATTCTTTGAAAGCACTGGGCTTTGTCATTGAACCTGGGAGAAAACAAGTTGTGGAGCAAAAATATTTATGCCTAGAGAATGAGATAGCATGTTTGAAATTAGGCATCTCCAAGCTCCAGCTGAAGACCTCATTCTTGTTACCTCTCAGCCTCCTCCCTCTCTGGTGCAGTTCCAGATGCTTGCCAGATCCTGGTGATGTAGGGGCTGGTCCCTCCCCTGCTGCAGAGGCTGAGTGGGATTGAAGGGATTCAAGAAGGAATCACAGCAATCTCAGGCTGTAAAACACATTTCTGCCACAGGGAGGGAACTTATTACTTCTGGGTACAGAACTGCCCCTTACTATTCCTCTCTCATTGCAGCTAAGTGTTAATACCTGCAGATCCCAAGAGCTTCAGCAACAGCACACCTTAATCCCAAGGAAGCAACCAGAAGTTTTACCTCTTTTTTTCCCCCATATCAGACATTGAGCTCAGCGTTTAAGTGATGTGCCACAAGAAGCTGGAAACATAAACCCCATCTGGTGAAATCTCGTCATGGTACACCAGGTGTAAGCATTGCTTCAAATGTCTATACTTAGGTCAACAGTGGAAATGGGTAAGTAATATATACCCACTTTAAGAAATGCTTTGAAGTGAAAAAGCAGGTGAAAAAGCACTAGGAGAGCACAGACCACTCCTATTAGCCACAAATTATAGATGTGGTAAAAGGGACGAAAAGAGGTTCAGTGCCTTGGCAGAGGGTCGGGCACTGTGGCCTTGTGGGTTAGAGACTGGCTGCAGAACCAGGAGGTATGGACTATAGCATTGTAAATAGGTCCAAGAAATGCTCTTGCTAAATACTTTTACTTGAAACCACTTGGTCTTTGGTGCAACCTGCTCCATTACAAAGACAAAAAAACCCCGAAATATAAAAAACTCTCAACAGTGTTCAGAACTGACTCAATGAGGATGAAATATTCTATGCATGACCCTATTAACCATTGAGTGCTCCGCCCTCTTGTATCCAAACACTTTCTGAGCACAGTGAAATCATAGACTCTCAGGGATGGAAAATGCAGCATAGCAATGGGCAAAGCAAATGGTAGGAGCACAGAGACCCACAGACAACTTCTTTCTCATGTCTTACACTAACATCAGCCAGAAGTGGTACAAACTACACATGTGCAGACTCATGGCTGGCTATAGGTCCAAAATCCCTCCTTTTACTTTTGTGGAAAACCTAAATACTGGAGATTAGAGAAGACCCGAAATTAATATTGAACTATTCCCTTCTCCTGCCTGGCTTTAAGCCCTTTTTTTCCCAGAGGCCTCTTTTTGTGAAAGCTGTTTGTCTAGATACCAGTTTTAAGTCTCATTAGCAAATGAAATCTCAGAATATTTTCCAAAGCCCTACTCTGGAAACAATGAATCGTGGTCTCTGTTAAAAATAGAAAGTTAAAGATAAGGAGCTGAATTTGAATCTGAACTTTCACAGACAAGAAGCTAGATTTTGACTGTATGCAGCAAATAAATTCTAAACCTTCACAATTACATTTTTCAATCAGTTTTATTCCATATATAGATTAAAATTTATGGAATCAAAAAGACATGGAAATAAGAAAATGCAGGAGGAATCCAATTGGGCATACATTCTGACAGCCAGGGGAAAAGCACAGGGTAGAAGAATGTTCTTTGCCTATTTGCTGCAGCTGAGGTGCACTGTCTCAGCACCGCTCTCCAACAACAAGATGTCCATTTAGAGGTCTGCTCTTGAAATGGATGTGCTAGGCAAATGAAATCCATCCCTGCCGCTGCTCCTGATTTCTCAGGCTTGCGCATTCTCACAGGAAATATTTTCACAGCAGAGCTGCTCTGGAATTCGGCCTTCCCAGCTGGGCTGCCTCTTGCCAAGGGAGCCAGACCCCACCTCAGCTTTACCCACCATGCAGCACCCGGGCGGACATCAGCCCTTGTGGTGGTGGGGATTTGGGATGGGAAATCCCATGGGTTTTCGTGTCATTCGATTGCTCTGTGTGCTCCCTCACATTCCTTTCTCTTTCCCTTGCCTAGTGGGAAGCAGCTGCCTGTGGTGGTGGCCTGAAAACAATGCTTCGTGTAAAGCAGAGCTACTCTCAATCATGCAGACCGTCCTTTAGGCAAACGCAAACAGCATTTGGCAGTCAGCTCTTCTAATGAGAAAGTCATTAAGGAATTCAGTTTGCAAACCACAGCGTATTTCCTCAGACTCTTTCTTGGACAGTGTTTCTTCGTGTGGAAATGCGTTAGAGGTGGGACGCACGACGGTGGGGCACAAATGCTGAACTGTTGTGTAGGTACCAGGCAGTGCGGAGCAAGGACAAAGCCCAGCAGTGGTGGGACAGCACCGGGAGAGCCAGTGTGCATGGGTTTGATAAATTTGTATCTTCAGTGCTAAACAGATTGCCAGCCTGGGCCAAGGGGAAACCTGAGCTCAGTCTTGCAGGCTAAGCTCTGCTTGATCACTAGGCCTTGAATCACCTGCGGGGAGGCAAGGGACTGGGTGTGCTGTGCTGGCGGAGCAGCTGGGGAAGATAGACTCGTACATGGCAATTACTACATTGGATTGGTCATAAGTTTTCTGGGATGCAACTAAATCAGTGGTGATAGCTGAGGAATGTGGACTCTCTGTTCAGCCTCCTCTGGATCTACAGGAATCTGAGGCACCCGCAAAAGAGGCACAGAGGAAAAATCAGCCTAAAAGTCAGCTGTTAAAGGCTTAATGTCTTCTGCTTCTCTTTGTGATTTGTTCTTCACAAGTACTTTAGGATTTCTTTCTAAGAGGGTGGTAACTCCTCCAGAGATTTGCCTGACTTCTATTTTACTTCAGAGTATTGCTGCCTTCTGATACAAAACATGTAGCAAAGAGGATTCCCAAGTGTCTTCCTATGTTTTGAAGGAAAAAGATCCTATACAAACCAAAAAAATTTTCCCCAAACATCTGCCTGGCTTGACAAAATTTTTCCTTCAAGAGGCACTTCACATCTGAGGGGAAAGAAACCAACCTATTTTATTCACCAAATGTCAACAGTTCTAAAAAGCAACAGAAACATGAATGTGGGACTGTTCCACAGTCTCAGGGAGTATCCATAACTGTTTTGTAGTGGTGTCTACGAGCAAGGAGGCCCTTGGCCCAAATGGCCAAGACCTCACTGGGGATTGCCTCATCATTATTAAACATATGTCTGGCACAGTGATCGTGAAAATTAAGTATACTGTCAGCCAGAACACATTTTCCCTGAATTTGGTTAGAAAGAGCATCAACAGGCTGAAAAATCTCACCAGGGTGCAGAGTTTTATGCAGTCTCCTAGCATCTTCAGCACAACAGAAACCAGCCACAGCGACCACAAATGGCTCCTTGTCATTCCAGAGAGTTTTGTAAATAAACTGAAAAATTCTTTTAATGGAGAGAGAAGGGAAATTGACTTTTTTTTCTCCACATACTATGGAGCACCACCAACATTCAAGGATCCAGAAAGTTTAAGCAGTGTAGGAACCAAAGATGATCCCTGAGAAAATTGCCTTAAACACTCTGATTGTGATGGTGAAGGTAGGACCAGGTCATGCAATACCTTCTCACATCAAGTTCTAAATCCTATAAGCAACTACAGATATTACTTTTAGAGTCAGCTGGAGTTGTTTCCAAATACCCAGTCTTCAAGACTATACATTATGAATTTTTTCTAAAATGTGAAACTCAATTACACAATCTCCCTCTTACTGTCTAAATAAAAAGATCTGTTATAGAAGGGTAAGTATGTGATCTGTTAAAAGTAGTAACCTAGTAGTTGTAGTAACCTAATAATTGTATAACCAGCATGTTATGACAGTTGTCAGATTCAGCTACTTGCAAATAAAGCATCTGTGCTCAGATAAAAAAGGAGGTGTGACTTTTGGAAAGAGACTCTATTTGATGCACACATAGACAGTGTTTTAATACTCTAATCCTGCAAGTTGCTGACATGAAGATCTCCAGCTGATTTTATAATGTTCATATGGACACAGAACGCTAAAAACAAAGTTGTCAACATCACTGTGACTCCCTTGACTCTCTATTTTCTTCCCTACAAGAGATGCATGCTTCTACTGAGTAAAGAAGCAAAAATATATATTCTATATGCTCATTCTTTCAAAAATGCTTGACTTTCTGCTTGATGGTAGTGTTCCATCTACCATTTTTGTGTTTCCAACAAAGGTCGTGAATGCTTAGGCTATCCTGGTCGCAGCAGAGCCTGTACCCACCACATCCCATTTGCTTCTCCTGTTTTGTTCTCCTAACACACTGGAGACTTTTATTGTTGCGTATTACACAGATGCTTGTGTATTTCCAATCTGTATAAGGATCACTCAGCTCATACTGTCAACATTACACAACTACAGTAGCATTTGCAAGTTTCTAATTTCCCACAGCGTCTTTTGAGACCAGGGTTTTTCTCTCAAAGTTTTGTTTCATAAACCACAGAAAGAACAGCAGGATGT
Organism: Aleadryas rufinucha; assembly: GCA_013397815.1. Taxonomy (NCBI): domain Eukaryota; kingdom Metazoa; phylum Chordata; class Aves; order Passeriformes; genus Aleadryas; species Aleadryas rufinucha. Next base: position 1,361,619 of record VZTH01016555.1, on the reverse strand, counting down.
AACAGATTTTACTTTCTGTGCTGGGGACTAGGGACAAGGGTTTAGACAGCAAAATCTTGTAATCCCATGTCGAAACTACGATTTTCTACTACCATGTTTACAGCGTTGAAAAATTAATAAGCCAGACAGCAAGCCAGCCCACTGCCTTGGCGGTGCTCAGATGTGCCTTTGGTCAATTACTTAATATCCTCTCAATTTAGTGTATTTTCCTAAGTGGAACTGATCAAACGTCTGTACTGAATGAAATGATTTTGTTCTGTGCAGCTATTAAATTCATACTATACTGAAGCTAACTGGAAGCCCCAAGTATGTTTCTCGCAGTGGAACTGCTCTGGACTGACGCCTGCAAACATTGAAGTGGAACCTGTATCTTTAAATTCAAGACTCACATCAAGATTTCAAGTCATAGAATAGGTAATAAGGAATATCACAGTGCTGGAAAATCTCTAAAAAATTGTCTTCTATGATTTCTATCAAGGAAAAACTCTTCTCTCAAGTTTTCATGAAGGAAAAAGGCTAACTTCTCCAGGCTGACTGGACCATCCATCTGCCCGTGATACAAAATACTGTCCAAAATTCCAAGTTGAAATTAATAATTAAAATACCAGGCCTAGTGACTGCTTCTCTGCTGCAGTGCTATGTAGCGATGCATGTACTAGCAACACTCAGCAAAAGATGATCCAACTGTTTTCACCCTTCTCTCATGTCACTGCAACTAATGCTAGTCTAAAAGAGAAAGAAGTCGAAAGTTTCTGAGTGTAAAACATGAACAGTATGATGTGAAATCAAATTCAACTCTAGTGGAAAACAGACAAGAGATATCATCACCAGTCAGCTTAGACTCACTGACAAAAGTCCTGGGCCACTAAAGTCAATGGTAAAACTCCTGTGAAGAAAAAAGGGTGAGGATTTCACTGATGTGTTAATCAGCATTGGGGTAGTCCATGGCTTGGAGCACAGTTATCTGGTTTTTAGAGGGCAGTGTGACTAGATGACCTGTTTGGATTGGGATTAAATAATAGGATGGGTGAGATTTAAGTAGGCATCCGATTCCTGAGAAACTGACTCAGTTCAACAGCTCCGTGTGCCTGGATTTTCTAGTGAAGTAACTATGAATGGCACGTAGTTAGGGTTTGCTTCATCACTCCTTCTGCATGCTACCCTCCCTTTGAAGTCTGAGCCTTTCCCTCCCAACCAGCTTCACTGCCGCACACACTGACCCACATGAAAGAAATTTAGCGCTCACACCAAGCATCATTCACTTCCCCAAAACCGTCATCCATCTGACATCACTGCAGTGACACACAGCAGGCAGTTTACTGTTGAGCTACAGCTGTGCTACAAAGTATTGGAGCTGAATTATTGGGGTGCTGGTGACGAAATCAAGGCTATCATCCATTCTATGCTAAAGCAGAGAAATGGTGCGTTTTCTTTGTGGTGGTATACCACCACTTCCCTGAGGATTTGCACACCAATCAGCTCAGCTGAGTGGAAGAGAAAATGAATTAAAATGAATTAAAACTTCTGTTTGGTTTTTGGTTTGGTTTAGTTTTTTTTTTTTAATTAATGTAACATCTGTAATAGTTATGTTTGTTATCCCAAATCCAATTAACAGTGTAATGCTGACACATCAAACTTTCCAGATAGTTAAATTAATTGAAAGCTTATGCACAGGCTGTGTTTGAAAAGAGAAGCTGCAGACTGCACGGGGCTGTAGGTGAATGCTGCAGCCAGTGGCTGCATAGACCAAACGCCCTGTTGTCCCTTTGCTGCTACCTCCAGAGTGGAAAACACCCCCAGCAGCTTCTGGGTCAGTGCAGGATGGAGACAGGTCCCTCGTACACACCTTCACCCACATTCTTCCTGGTAAGGGGAGCCCCACGGCCACCACCTCCCTTGCAATCTAAGGCTAAAAGCTGCCAGGCTGCTCCAGCCTCTTGAGGATGCCCTGGAGAGGATGTGCAGCAAACAGGAAATCAGTTTAATTGATTAAAAGTCTTCAGGAATCTTTTGCTCTGCTTCAGTGTCTGCCCATAAGGATCACATCTACAGAGGATGAGAGGAATGTGATTGTACAAGGATTTTCGAAAGTGGGATTCATTGAAAATTGCCATACAATGCAAAAAAATTAAACATTCCACAAGAATAAAAAGATAATCTGACTCATTTTGTTTGGAATACATGCTTTCAGTTATTTGAAAATAAATGTTGACAAAACTTTGTCAAAATATTTGACAAAATATTTCTATTTTTAAAGAGTGACATCTTCTAATGGAATTTTATTCCATTAATGATTGTCCGAGTGGCTTTAACTTAAAATAGCAATAGCAACATTGTAAAGGTGATTAGGAATTATAGGATATAGAATTTCAATTTAAAAGAAAAGAGAAATTTTACAGTAAAAAAAATAAACTGAGGCCACCTATTGACAATATTAGGTAAAGAAAAACAAAACCCTGTAGCCTAATAATTGTATATAAAATCAAGAATTAAATATCTAGGAAACTTTGGGTTAGTATTATGAGTCATTAAACATTTTATAGTAAGAGCTGCAAAGCCAATGGTTTTGAAGCCATTTTAATGTTTCTGTACAACAGCAAAAAAATATGAAAAAAAAGTCTAATTTGTCTTTAAAATTTGTCTTTAGCCTAAATTGAAACACCCCCCCATACATACACACATTTGGAAAGATTAATGGGCAAACTATGAACTATAAATTTTAAGGATGACTTTTTTATTTGTCTAATACATTATTTAATATCTCTGGTGCACATCCAGAGTGACATCTGACACTTTTTATGCACAATTGAAGAAGTGATCATAAAAATATACTTTTGTTGAAGTGTTTAACTGGTAACAATGGTAGGTGTCACATAATTTAGTCTGGATCAGAGCATCATCCTGAAAGTGTGTGTTTAATCTTGCTCTGCACGTGCAAGTACAAATTTGGGAGACACCTCTTCATATCCAAGCTCTTGCACAAGAAAATTATCCATTTGCTGTCTCGTGGCCTAAGAGAGCTGCTTTTTCAGGTGTTGGATGTCTTAGCCAGCTTGCAAAATATCCTTAGCACTTTGCAATGTGCTCTGTTGAAGAACATATTTCTAATAACTCCAGTAATGAGGAAGAGAGGACTGTTCAGTTCTGTTTTGTCACGCTGTAACTTAATTAAGTTAAGCTGATGCAGAATGAATGATAGAAAAAGAACCCATTACTGCAAATAGAACTGTCTAATATAAGTTATACCAACAATTAGTTAGGCTTCAGTGAAAACCAAACATCCCCTAGATATTAGAAAAACATGAAATCACAGCAGTTATTTTTAAAGCATCCAATATGATGAATATTTGGCAGCTCAGCTGGTGGCTAGTGGCTTGCCACCACGTTGGGCTGCCATGAGACAGGGCTCACATGTGAAATGACCACAACAACACCACTCAAACTGCCGGGCTGCTGCAGAAAAATTGTGCTAAAAAATGTCACAAGCAGATGCCAAAATGGAATAAGTGAAAGGAAAGACTGAACTGTGCCCCAGAATGAAAACATCCTCCTTAACCTGCTTCTTGACCTCCTGGGCTTGTATGAAACAAGTCATGCCATTTGTCTCACAGAGGTAGCAAACTGCTACCCCAAGTACCCAACAAGCACATGCTCCTGCTGACAGCAGTTAAAATCATACATGAAGGGATCCAGTCCTGGGGTAGAACGATGGACCCAGTTATCAACTTGTAATCTGTAGACCACCAGAGCTCTGCATAATGTTAGAAATCAGGAAAAATTATTGCAATTGTGTCAGTTCCCCACCTCCAAAGCAAAAAAATATATACAGTCCAGAAAACATGAAAAAGAAACCATGTGGAAGAAAATAAAAGGTTAACTTTCTACATCTACTTACTTTGTCTTTCCCTAACAATACCACTGAGTTGTGTGCCTTTGAAGAAAGTTAGGGGTTTTAGGTTTGAAGGTTGATAAAGTTGGCTGGTTATGGTCCCTTTCTAGCATTGTAAAGTACTAGAATCTACATTTTCAAACCTAGGGCCTCCAGTGACACAACTAATCTCCTGCTTCGTTCTTATGTATATATCCTGATTTTCAGAATGTCTGTGGAAGATGCAGGTGGTCAGAGGTCTGAAAATGCAGCTATTTATTCAGGAATCCAATCAAAGAATTGTTACTTCACTTCTAGAGCCAAACTTAGAAATTTTGGCTTTGTCATTTTTGAGCTTCAATTTTTTCATCTGCAAAGGAGAAATGATACCTATCTCTTAGGACTTGGAGGTGTTTAATTCATGGATATTTACAATATGTCCTCAGCTTTGGCTGAAATTTCTGGCTTCTTTGCACACGCAAGCCTTCATGAGGGAGTCTGTTCCTGGCACCACATTAAACCTTGCTTTATAGAGGGTTCTCTCATATACATCAGATTGTTATGGGCACAACTACTGAGTCATGGGTGCAAGTGTGGTAACAATTTATTGTAGTTATTCACACAACATTTCCATGCACAGATTTCAAAGGCAGACTGAGACAAGTTGAGAAGCCAGTTCTTTTAACTTTCTGATTTCTGCTCTGTTACTGAAGAGATTAGATTATTGGGAAACATGCTATTAGCACTGGCTTGCAGCCAAAGGGTCTGCTATGGATTCTGCAAGGGGTGCTGTACTCACTGTAAATTAAGGAAAAGATCTGGGTAAGTTACTCCAGCAAGGAATGTTCCCTTTGGGAATTGTCCACAGCAAACGAGAGCTGTGGTTGGTGAGCAAAGAGCAACAGGGAGAAGAAAAATAACAAAAAAGGTCAGAAATTTCAGGGAAATAAAAGGCTCTTTTTCTCCTCTACACTGAGCACTAAGTTAATAAGCTTTAATGTTTCTTGATCCCTTTTATGCTACTTTCTGCCTACCCAGACCAAATTGGTAAAACAACCTCATACAATTACCATGTAAGCCCATGATTAAATTCCTCCCCAATCAAAAAAGCACATCAGCATATGGTTACCTACACACATATGTTACAGACCCCTCGACTTCAATTAGACTTAAATACCTGATTAAAATTAAGGACTCATGCTTGAATGGAGGCTCTTGTGTTTGGAGCAGACACTTATATTCCTGAAGCTGGAAAAAGCCTAAGTCCTAACATACTAACTTTGAAAATAATGCCTTGAACTTCTCAGTCATTAACTAATTCAAAGTTTAAACATTTCTATTTTTTATCTTCTCAATAGTTTTAGGTAATTTTGTATTGGGGAAAATAAAATATCAAATAATTTCAACACAATGACCATGTTTTTATGGTGTTCCAGAGAGCAAAACCATTATTCTTTTCTCCTTATTTTTAGAAGATCAGGAAAAAAAGTTCTGTTCCCTAATACTGCAGAGAGAAGCATAGCTGTGTGAATTCAAAAGACTTATGAAAGGCTTATAGCACTACTTTATTAACTTTTAAAAATTAATGTTCATGCATTTTAAATCATTGCCATTATATTTGGGAGTAAGATTCCTACAGTGCTTGAAGTCAGCAGCCCTGTTCCTTTGTGTCTCAGTGAGAGGTTCAACAAAGATGATAATTTCAGTGCTTTTTTAATATAAAGGTGTTATATTAAACACCTTAGATTTAGACTACTAAATAGTTTTATAAAGGGCTACTAAACTATATCCTCACAGGAAGGCAAACAGATTGCTTTGATTTCAGTAAGAATCAAATCAGTGTCCTGTAAAAGGAGAGACTCAAAGCCTGTTCATTAATCTCTAAAGTATCTTTTTCAGCTTAAATCTGCTGTGTTTGCCGTGTAATACTTTCCATACCAACATCATACGTAACACTCCATATGGAAAAAAGCCAGTACCACAAAGGTGTTCTCACAGAAAATTAGGAAGAGGTGTTCAAAGGCAAGCTAAATAAAAAGGAGGCCAAATGATCAGGGAAAACATTTACAAAGTTTATCACATACATGGGAAAAAGAGAATAAGTATAATTATTGCAAACTATTGTGATTTCAACCATGCTTAAAACCCCTGAGAAAATTATATAATCACATAGCAACAGCAGCAATAAGATTCCAAATATATGTGCAGTTCTGTAGGACTTTTCACCCTGTGGTCCTCTAAGCACTTTATAGCAATCAAATGAGATGCAGCTCCATGATGTAAGTAAATTCTTTAGGGGCCGTACTACCTTTAACAACACATGTTTGGAGAAGAATGGGAAATGCACTGCCCATCTTGATGGCTGCTATAACCAGTCTGGATTGAGGCATTTGGGGAACCTCTCGGGTTGAAGCTGTGACTCTTGCCAGCAAATCCAAATTGGCTGCTATTGGCCTTATTCTGCTTTGTGTTGCAAGGAGGAGGCACAGCCATCCCAATGCCCACGCCAAACCAATTGCTCAGTACAGGGATTGAGAAGGTCTTTAAGCTCTGAAGTGTCTTGTTGCTTCATAATGCTTGAGAGCTGCTGGTGGCAGGCAGGGCACAGCTATGAGGGAAACTGGGATGTCCTCATGTCTTCACTTCCAGCAGGAGCACAGTTTCTTGGTCACTACATAGGTCACTGTGTTAGACCTGCCCCAATTCTCCTGTAGCAACTTTGTGAGCAAAGAACGGGTAAATGAACATTTATCACTAAAAGCCTTTCACTGGCATAGAACAGGGCTGAGCTCAGATATGCTGAGGCCTCAGTCATGCCTGTTCTTAGAGATAAAAAAGCATAGTAAAATCTGCAACTAGCTTAGGTGACTGTTTTCTTCAAAACCAGCCTTGTCTGAGGCACACTTCACAACAGCAGCTCTTTCTCTAAGCAGGAAAAAAAAAAAGGCAGTCTGTAGCAAAGCATTGCTCTAAATCTATGAGCATTGCTCCATCTATATCTATGCTATAAAGATAACTCCTACTGGAAGTAAAGATATAACGGATCGATGGTTGGAAATAGGTATCAGTGAGATTGAACTGCATTAATTAAGACAAAATTCAGAAAGCCTTGGTAGATAAAATCATTGCAGCAGTCTCAGGGAGGCAGTATAATCTCAGTCACATGTATGTTTCAAATCAGAGGCGAGATCTCTTTTTAAAAGCATGCTGTAGCTTAACCATAAATTACTGTGCCTGGGAAAGGAATCACTGAGTGGTTTCAACAGTTTATGCTGGGCACCTTCAGACACCCCTTGCTGCTGTACCCCTTCTAGGGGCACATGCTGGCAAGGTAGCCTTTTGTTGGCATTTGAAGATAGTAGCAGCAATATCACTGTTTTCTTACTCCCAGTGGGTTGTGTTATGCTTATCAATCTAATTCTAATCATATTAAAAAAAAAAAAGAGAATGAAATAATTGTGGGTAAAAGCAAATAAAAGTGCCATATTTCTAATATAAGGTGATGATCCAATATTTTCTTTGTGATTTGAGAGCTACTCATTTCACAGGAGATTTCAGAAATTAAATAAACTTTAATTTCCTTATAACAAACTCCACATTGTTGCCTTATGAAGAAAATTGGATTTTTATGTCTAGTAAAGTTTCAGTGTAGCATATCTGCTGAATGAGGCATCAGTGTAAGCAAACAGATGGTAGGAGACACGTTGATTTTACCATTATATATTTGTGCAGGATGGAGAATGGGAGAATATCAAGAAAGTGTCCTTTTGATTTCACATAATTTTCTCTAGTTGTGTCTTAGCCACTTGTCTAATCCAGTTTAATATACATATGAAATTACTGACAAAACAAAAGAAAATAAACAGTACCTCTTCATTTTTTAAAGCCTAAACATGTATCTAAATTTCTTCAACTGTATCATCTCTTCCTCAGTTTGTTTATTCTTTATATCAAAGAAAAATTTTTTAAAAGCACTAGTAAGTTAGTATTTTAAAGAGAATGTGAAGATGGAATGCTGTTTTACATTAAAAAAAAGGAGTGAAATTATGCAGTACTGCTTCTCTTTCAAAAAGCTGAAGGAAAAACCAGCCAAGTTGTTCACTGCTACTGTCTATTATGAACTATGACATACATTCCTCTTTCTTTCTTCAAATTAGCATCCTGCAGGAGTGTTCATGGTCCTATACAGAACTTAGAGACACCATTACCCTAAACAGCATATTCCCTCAGCCAGCATGGCTGAGAGCAAAAGAGGAAAAATTGCCTTTATAATTATAGCCTCCCTTTTTATACTTTTCTTTCATCCCCATTACAGTGTGACACCTGCTCTGAAGGTATAACCTGTCCTCACTGAAAGGGTCCCCCAATCCCACTGTCCCCAGGGTGCTCAGTCACATTTGGGCTACATGTAATACTGTAAAATATTTCTATTTTCAATCAGCAGTTTCACACTCAAATTGCATGCGCTTAAGCTGTAACTTAACATGGAATAGCAAATTTTGAGAAACAACTGTTTTCATTGTGGCCACTAAGTTGTAAAATAGGTGGGAATGGCCCACAGCATCACAAACTTGAGACATAATGGTACCCCAGCAATCCCCCTAAAATGATGCATAGTTAAAATGTCTGCTGCCCTTGAACATTCAAGCCTGGCTCCAGAGTAGGAATTAAGAGCTCTGCAGGTTTGGTTGCCTTTTAACTACAATTTGGGACCTCTGAAAATTTTTTATTCAGTTTTAAAAATTAAGGTGCCTGCACTTAAGGACCCATGGTGGGATTTGTTTCCCCTTGTTGGTACGGCAGATTTGGGCATCCATGTCTGCGCCAGCTGTCAAGGCTCCTCTAGAGTCAACATGTCTTGTCAGGTTTAATTCTTCTGTGGATGAAGAGGGGGAGATCCTCTGGGCTTGGGGACAGCAGACTTTGTAGTCATTGGAGGCAAATAAACACTTGTAGGGCTCAGTGCATCTGAACTATTTTAAACCTCTGCACTGGGATGAGGTAGCCCAGGAGTTGCCATTTTATGTCCAGTAGCTAGCTCCATTGTTGATGTTCATACTTTCAATATCTGCAGTCAAGGGATGCAGTCAAATTATTTATTTAAGCCAAATGTCACTGTCCTCTAAATATCAACAGATTTCTGTGCCAAATTATCCAGTGAAAGATCCTTGAGATTCATTGAGATAATGAGGTTTGATCACCCAGAGTTTAGCAAGATTCGCAAGTAAGTGGTCTGTGTCTCTTAAAATGAGATCACTGCTGTTGGCTAGTCTGAGAAAATAAGTCATCTGCCTCCTCTACAACTTTTGAAAAATTAGGAAAATGGCTTCTTGTAAAAAGGGGATTAATATGAAAAACTGATATTTGTACAGGTTTTGAAAAGTCTGGTGCATTCTTGCTGCTGCTTCTTGCTGTTAGTATTTTAAGGTGAATACAGTCATTTAGGGGAGTTTTGTGCCAAACAGCTTCAGTTGGTCTCAGCTGTCCAAGCCCACTAGTTTACAAATGTTCCACTTTCTTGAAGAGACACTGAGTCTGCACCTCTACAGCTTTTCTAGAGCATGAGTATCTCTTCTGCTTGCCCTTCTGAAGCTCCTATATATGCACACACAGAGATACAGAAGAAGATATATTGCCTTACATCCTACCTTCATCACTGCTGTGACATGGGAGCCACCAACCCTGTAAGTCACCACGATCAGAGATGGGAGTACCCACCAAGTCAGCACATTCCTGCCCAGTAGCTCATACCCAACCCTCCCAGTTGCTGAGGTTGCTTTTAGCTATTTCTCCAGTAAAGGTCTAAACTCATGTATGGAAAATAGTGACTAATTTTGAAAGTCTGGACTATGAAACTGAGTTGAAAGGATGAGCACAGATTGATGTCTAGAATAACCTGGACACTGTCCAGACATTTTATTTAAGGTAAGGGGACAAGAAATCAGGAGACTGCTAGCTTTAAAAACTAGATATGATGCTAAGAAGTCTGCCTTACATGCATTATTTGTGAGTACCAGACATTACCACCCTGGGAAAGCATCATAAGTGGTCTGGATAAGCTCCAGGCCTTCTTGCAGGACCTAACCTGTTTAAGGTGGACACTGGAGTCAAATGTTGTGATCCAATTTTTACCCCTTCTGTATTGGAACCAGCACACTCTACTCACTGACCACTGACAAGAAATAAAGTAATTAAAATTTTAAAAATCTTTATCACCAACCTCTGTTATGATAAAAAGTCTGCTATGGTATGCACATGCACAGACATTTACCTGCTGTTCACTGTGTTCCTAGAATATAATTTGTTTTTTAAGCAAAGAAATTGGCTGACAAGTACATGTGTTTATACATCTTCATTCATCTCAGTTTGTTATAAAAGCAGCATTTTTTATTCTCAAAATTATGTCCACTGGAAAGAGATTCTGCTAGAATTACTTTTAAAGTATTTCATAATAAGCCCCAGAACAGTGCTAGTGTTCATCCCTTCTCTGCTACTAATATCCTACTGCACAGAGAACATTTAAGATACTGTATAAACAGGATAATTTTGGAATACAATAGGAGTTAAAAAAATCCAACAGACCAGTGCTTGTCGTTTCCCCTGTAACACATGAGAATTCTTGATACATTTTGAGGTGGAAGGGGACTTGGTGGTTTGGGTTTTTTTGAGGAGGGGCTTATATTTTTGGGGCAGACCATAGAAAAGCAAAGATGTCTTAACAGGGACTCTGAGTACTTTTGTGGCTTTAAACGGATCATTTAAAATACATTGGTCAGGGTAACGCACTCTACCTCTAAGCAGGTGGAAGATTTGCAAGCATGGTACACACACTACAGAATGCTGTCTCTGTGCTGATATTTGTAAGGATAACACACTGACGCTCAAATTACACTGTGTTCTGGTTGCTGCCTTCTGTCTTGCCCTTTCTTACAAGCAGCCTAGAGGTAGGATTTTCACATGCATTTGTAAAATGTCTATAGCTGCAAACATTAATAAGAGCTATCACTTAGGAGCAGTTACTTACACTTTGTTNAGAAGAGAAGAGAGAAGAGAAGAACCTACTTGTTGCATTCTTCTGTGGGGTTTTAGTGACACAGGTTCTGCATTCTGTAGCTTGGTGTCACTGAGCAGGAATGGTCCAGAGGATTGTGCACATCCCACAATCATGTTGTGCTTCAGTCATCTAAAACTGCCTCTATTCTTGTTTATCTTGAGGGAAATGACTATTTGACTGTTTGCTTTGCAGACATCCAAGTAAATAAACTATATGAAAGGCCTGTGGCTGCTACAAGAGGTGGAGGAGCTCCAAATTATTTGGGGATGCCAGCATAGCACCCGCTGTGCTCTTGGACAATCTCTTGGCTGGTAGATCTGGAACCTGCAGTATTTCCCTGCTGTTGTGGCTCCCTGGCGCAGGCTGATATGGACTTTAAAATAAATAAAGCTAATCCTGTGAGGCTTAAAGAAAGCCCTTGGTGGGCTTCATCTCCTCAGCCTCTGAAGGTACCTTGGCTCTGATGAGAACAGGGTGTGAGAAGAAGGTGTGGAGGAGGAACAAGAGGATGGGCAGCAGTAGGAGCCTGTGGCTATTGTGAGGGGCCTACGTGCCAGCAGCAGCTGGCTAGCAGATCACCCACCAGGCTGTCTAGCTGTGTCCAGCAAGTGAGGTCTTGGGCAGGCAGGAGGAGGGGATGGTGGCTGCATCGCTGCTTTACAGCTGGCAGAAGTGCTGGTACATGAGAGGGGGACCTAAGACACGAGGCACTTGTGTGCCTCACTATCCCCTGCTGTGACACAGCAGGTCTGTACTTACACAAAAAGGCACCAAGGATTGTTGTCTTTCTTTGGAAAAATTTCTATTGACTTGAAAATGAGAGCCTTGCATGAATAAGAATCTGTGAATTTACCCAGATATATAAGTTTTCTGCAGCATTTGCTATTGTAAGGGCCTGTCCTAATTTTGAGATGTGTGTGTGTGTCTGTGTGTGTGTGTATGAATGCATGTGTGAGAGGGAGAGAACTCTCACTGCCTACAACTGTTCTGCCAAGATAAACTTTGGAGCATTTTATAAATTAACTCTGCTCTATGTGTTTATTTTTCTTTTGGAGATTCTAAAAAGAGACTGTTCAACCCATCTTATTAGGGGCAGCACATTTTTTTAAAGAGAAAAATAAGTTCCTACTCTGCACTGGAAAGTATTTGCTATTTTCAGCGAAAAGTATTCTTTCCTTCTGACCTGGCATATTAGATAAGATTTATATTTCTGACCTGACATTAGGTAGTTAAGATTTATTCTTCTATATTAACTTTACTGAACTTGCAAGCTATTCATTTACAGCATAGGGAATATATTTATGGCAGAAGCAAAGAAAGTTCACTACAAAGTAGTAAAATATGTTATTAGGAGTGTCCTGTAGACTGATGAAAATTGTGAGTACCCTTGCAGCTGGCTCCCTTCTGACTCTTTTTTCCTTCTTTGTTATTTCAACTTTAAAACTTGAATTTGAAGTCAGTTTCGATGGCAAATAACTTAAAAGAGTCCAGATGATTCTAATATATCCACATATATGTACATACATTTATGCTGTGATTGAGAGGTGCAGGGAAGGGGATAACAAGTGACTTGAATTCTCTCCGTGTTCTGCTGGCAATGACCCAGGCATAAGTAACATTGGACCTCACTCTCCTGCCAATATAAATCAGGAGGAACTCCACCGGGGTATGAAGCTGGTGTGTGGGTGAGCGCTGAATCAGATCTGGAGCTTTTCTCTATCCAAAGGTGTGGACCCAGGCAATCTGTTAATGTCCAATTGACTTAAAGAGGGGAACCACAGACTATGATGGAAACCTGGAAGCACTTCAAGCCTCTATAGGCAGAAGGTTGGAAAGTTAGAGGCCTCCTATTGAAATCAGTGGCAAAACCTCCCATTAACTTCAATAGGAAAAGAATCAGGCTCTAGAAATGTCTGGAAGCCAGAGAACTGCATGGCTCAAGAAAAAGGTAATAGGAGCTGATGACTTTCACCAATAAATCACCAATGCAAACCTGGCCACGCTTGGTTGAGACTCAAAATTGCTTTCATCTGATGTTTGAAACTTTTTCATTGTAAAACCTTCAAGGAGAACTGGCAGTTGTGAAAGCTGTCTCAACACGAGGCCGACGGCTGGACAGGGTGTGGTACCTCCTCTGCCCCCGCCTCACCGGAGGGAGTCCATCTTAAAGAAAAGCAAGAAGCACTGGCCTGCCTGTAGAGACAGCAGTGCTTGCACTCTGCTGTGAACCAGAGGATTTCTATTTCAGAAACTGTCAGACTAACTCTGTAAATCCACTTAGACGGAATATATTGGGGGAGGGCGGTTATGGCTCCACAGCAAGCCAACAGGAGGAGTAGCTATTTCCATTTGTGGACATTATTCAACTCCTGTCACAAGAGAGAATAGAGATGTGCAGAGCTTTGAGGAATTAAATGTGTTGGAGAAAGGGCTTGGCATAGGGAAAATTAGGACCATCAGACATTACAAAAGCTGGGAATTGCTTATAGAGTGCAGTGAGCAGAGCTGCACATTACAGTTCAGCTGAGGAACTCTGCTGCCCATCCTGTCTGCAACAATGCAGCTGAGGAGGATGATTTTGTAAGAGGTACTCAGTCGAGGCCAGTTGCCCTGCCACACATCTTGACAGTCCCTGATAAAGTGGTGGGGAAAAGCATGACATTATGGAGGGGGCTTTCCTCCCCTCACAATATTTTTGCAAACAGTACGTTTTTTCAGCTGGTCCCTGAAGGGGAGAGCAGTAGACAAACTGGGTGAATAATTTGGTATCTGTGCTTGGTCAAACAGCCCTATGGCTGATATGTTTGATGTCAGCTGACACATTCAGAATAGTTCACCAATTTACAAACTCCACACTTGATATTCTTGTATTTGATAGCCCTCAAGGCTACATTCTCTATTACTCTATGCAAACCTTACCATACTTCCTTATGTCTGACATAGGCTCCAAGGATTCACATCTTTCTGTATCTGCAGAGATTCATGGCTTGGTTTTACAATCTGTCTTTGTAAATCAAAGAAGTTGTTCACTGCTTCTTTTCTCTCACGAAGAAACCCGCTGCTGTCATCAAGCCATCACACCACAGCTTAAGGGCTTCTTTCTCTTTCTGCCATTTCTCCCCAAAACCCTCGTCTCAGCACAATAAGTTGCAATAACTTGTGGCTTGGCATCAAAAGGAAAAAGTATACCGAGGAAGAAATATGCTTGTCGGTACAAATGGGAGTGATGGTGAGGGAACACTAAAGACCTGTTTCTTTGGGGTGACACTAAGGAAGAACAGAAATTCCTAAGACTATGAGAAAATAAATATCAAAAAAACCTGATTTGACAAAAGGCACATTATTATACACCCTTTATGTTTGGTACATGATCGCATATGAATTCTGGTGTGTCTGTTCTGGTTCAATGCATTCACCTCCTAGTTCTTACTTCCAGTAGGCATGGGCTGGATTCAGGTGCTGCATGGATTGTGAGGAGGGCATGGATCACGCCTGTATTAAATCTGGCAGGCTAATGGAGCTGATCTAGACTTATTACTTCTTCTACCACTTGCCACTTCAGAAAATGCAACATTTTGGGTCTATTCCTGTGCTCACTTATTTAGCTAGTCTGGTCTGGTGCATGTTCTCACTCTGTGAATTACTTCAGGCAATTACTTTGTGAAATAATGCTCAAGTTCAATACCTGTAGGAAGAGAGGGAAAGCAGAGAAGGAAAATGCTCAGGAATACACTGGGCAGGGTAAATAAGTACAGCATGGGGAAAGCCATAAAAGTATCCCATCTACACTTTTAAATGGCAAATTGCAGCTATCCTCTGACAAAAGACAGTGGAATACCTTCATGTCCTGTACCAGCAACTCACAAAGAGAATTGCAGACTGCATTTCTGCTCCTTTCTTGGTGACTGGAAACAAAAATCTCCCACTTATCATGTTTTTTTAGTATATAAACATTTAGGCTAGATTCTGTGCACATGCAAATTTTATGGTGGCAGGGCTCTGTGAGATATTTGCTTCCTGACACGAGTTGTAACTAGAAGCAGAATCAGTCCCTTAACCTTTATTACATGTTTATTCTGCCTAAACCATCTCCCACTACAAACAATGCAGAGGCTCTAATTGAAAACCTCTGGTTAGTATGGCATGTGCCTCATGATTGTGACATTTCTGTTTGCTGATAAAAGAGAGGAATATTGTCTTTCCTTGTACATGCACAGATGCAGTTATAGAAATGCACCCATATGCCTGGTCAAACCCCAGGAACATCAGCAATGCAGTGCTGCTGCATTGTCACAGCAGCAAGGAAAGACTCTTCTTCACTGGCACCACCAATTTTCCCTGCCCAGAGCATAACCTATGGAGCACTGCTTTCCTTCCAAGTAGCTAAGTAAAATTCCCAGCGTAGTGATACAGGTCATTTGAAAAGCAAGAAAGATTTCAAAACCAAAAAGGGAAGGGTCCATTTAACTTTCTGGTACAGTTTTAAACATGCCGAGCTCATCACAAAGAAAAGAGGGTCCCCTACCAAGCTTCCCAGGCAATTTTTTTGTTGTTCTTTAATTTAGCATTTGGTTTAAACTGCATAAGACTAATTATTTTGTTTTCCATGACCAAACAGATTATAAGAACAGTGGGAGAAGAGATGGAGTTTTCAGACAAACCAAGGGACTTTATGTGGAGTCAAAAATTTTTCTCTGAGGTTATCAGCATGCATTTCACCTATATAGTAAGACAATTTCAAGTGAAAATACTTTAATTCTTGCTTGTGTTGATGTGAACTTTTGTGTACGTATGTGAATGTTTATGAACAAACATAGATATTAATGTGTAGGGGAGAAAGGATAAATGACAGTGCATGAGTTTTTCTAATTCTAGAACAACAGCTGTAGGGTCAGGATGTTCCAGGGAATTAACTATATAAGCCAGGAAAGGTTTATGTAGGAGTCAAGGAATACGAGATGGAAGATTCTACTTCTCAATAAACTCTCTTATATGCAGTACTGCAGTTTCTGTGACTGATCTCTTTTGAACAAGATGTGTCCAAGGTCTCTGCATACTTGCAGATGAAAAACACAGGCCCCTTTTCTTGTTCCCAGAAGTAACCACAGCCAGTCATGGGACCAGACTAGAAGGCTCAACCAGCAAGTTCCATAGATGAATAACTCGCTTTTCAAGAAATTATGCAAGGCTTCAGAAAAGATTATGGATTGACTTTCATAATGCTTGGTGGTCTTTAATAGCAGCTATGGTTAGAATCCTCCTCTCTCATATAATCAAGGAAGCATGGGAATGCAAGAGAAGGCTACTCTTCTGATTAATCTATTTTATCTGGACTCAGATGTGATTTGTCCTGAGGGAGAAATGAACTTCTCTGCTCACTGGGTAGCTGGAAATGATGTGTTTTCAGAAAGAGGTGAATAGGAGCCTGTCCTCATCTTGAAAGGCTACAGTTCCCAGTTTCCTTTGTGGCCAGCCAGATCCTGGCAATGAGTAGCAAGATCCCCCCACTCTGATCTCTCTCCACCCAGTGCTTCTAACCTCCATAAAGCTTGGGAAGACTTGTGGTTATCAGAGTATCCAGGTACAATACCTTATAAATGAATGCCTATTTGAAACCTCCTCCAAAATTTTCACCTTCATAGAGTGATTGAGACCACACAACCGTAATATATGTCACCCCTTGTTAGATTGTTTGCTCAGATATACTTAACTCGGAGTTAGTAATGTGACAGCTTACTTGTTCTAAGACATATTTTTGAAAGAGGCTGGGGCTTTAAAGTAGGAGTAATATCTTAGTTAATTACCCAGATGAAAGAACGTGGTACCCAGTCATGGAAGAGAATAAGCACTTTCAAATCACATTGATTTTGTAGGTTTTTAGCAGAAATAAATGATGCAAATGGGGAAAAAAAGCAATATTTTTGTCCACAATCTGTCTAGGGCAACTTGTTTTTATGTTTACCTGTTCCTCAAAATTACTTTGGTCTATTTTTCAGAAATAATATATGACCTAAGCAGCCATGAGGATGTCCTTTTGCTGATATTCACTCAAAATTGAATCCTACTGACAGATTTTTTCACCTCTGAAACTTCCCCTCAATTGGTAGCTTAAAAAGCACATTTAAATAGTTCCATTCCTGAAGTCATGGCCTTGGTCTCAAAAATACTTGTCTAGGACATAGAACAAGTTATAAATTCTACACTCGCATACAGAATTCTACTTTCCCTTTTAATACACCCTCACTCTGAAACTTGTCAATTGCCCAACTCTTCATAAAACATACACACAAGAGACAAATGTGTGATTTCATTTTGGACTGCGAAACAGAAACTGTTGTGGGTTTTGTTTTTGTTTTTTTTTTTTTTTCAAAACACAAAATCATGTCATTTATTTTCCTTCCAGGCCTTCGGGATCTTGTCTATTAGACATCTGCAGCTGGCATGCCCAGCACAAGGAGGTCTCATCTCAGCTGATTATTTTTAGTTCTGTGTTATACTAAAGCTTTCTGGAATCTTCATCCATCCCCGTGTGTTTGCGAAATACTTGCACTTAACATCTTCTGACTCCCATGTTGAATAAATAGCCTTTGCTCCCACTTTTCTATTTTGGAGGGCTAGTTCTTCTCTCGGCAGTAACATCAAGTAAAATAACACCAGCAACTCATTATTCAGTGGCATAGAAAAAAGTGAAATTAATTATGAACATTCTAGGAAAAGGAAACAAGTTTATGAAACACTTGCTGACACTACTTTGTGTAATCTTCATGAATAAGCAGCGCAATAATGCTGGGCAAGTGTGCGTGGGAGGCACACTCTGGAGAAACTGGCTGTTTTCCTCTCTCTGACCAGTTGAGCTGTTATGATAAAAAATGTTGTTGCTAAAGAAACCTGTAATAAATCCTGTTGGGAGTATTGCATGTGCTGATAACATACATAAACTTTGTAAACATATTAAAGTGTCAGGCTTTAGTAGCTCTGGTTCATGTGGATGTTCGTAAAAGTTTTTCAAGAAATGCACCGGAAATCTTGTTCCACCAGCTGGTTGCTCCTACGATTCTGGTTCACGTGAGAACCTTGTCTTCCTTCCCCTTGAAATAGAGCCTCACTCTCTAGGGAAGCTGAGTTAGAATACCTCAAGCCCTCCCTCTGCTGTAACTTCCCATGAAAACACTATGCCGGGAGTTATTTGGGGAGAAGTGGGGTGGATGAGCTGGTGCTTGGTAAAGGATTTATGCTGTTCTGAACATCCCTGCTTTGTGTCGTGATGTCCTCCATTGACACCTCCTTCAAGGAACAGTTGACAGCTCTGAGCAAGGCATTTCAGTTGCCTTTTAGTAGGTGAGAAGAGTTGGGTGCCTACAAAAGGGACAAAATCCAGTCCCCGCGCTGAACAAATGAGTCTCAACCTAGTCTGAAAAGATGAGGTCAGAAACTGTATCAAATCCTGGATGTCCAAGGCATTTAAGTGCCCTGGCAGTACTACACAGCACTGCAAATCAGTATGTTCTCTAACAAAAGAAAGGAGAATTCGCTCTTTTCTTTTGAAACACACCAAGAAGGGAGCGGCAGCCTTGTTGCCCCTTAATGTATCCAAAAACTTAGCTGCTAAAATATTTGGCCAGGAACTGAAAATTTAAGCTAAATTAATTCTTCCATATAGCATGACTCTAGCCTATCTGTGTTGATATGCTCTAAAAAACTGAGGTTTTTTCACCTGGATTTGCATATAATCTCAGGTCGTTGCTCCCACCAATTTTAGTTTGCACAGGAAAAGCAAGGGCTTGAGGGCAGGGCATGGAGCAGGAATGCATGTGACTATATCCCAATGTCAGTAAGCAATCATCTGCAATATTGTGTGCTCCGTGTGGAGAAAATTTGCATTGAAATATTTATTATTTGTCACAATTTATTCATTGCATTTTTTTAACATAGGGTTTCTTTAAGAGAAAATCTCAAAGTGTCCACATGAAGGGAGCTGAGCTCAGATAGATGCTCAATGCCAGTAAGATGAAACATCACATTAGAAATTACAAAGCATCTGAGAAATGTCCGTGTGTCAAGGGTGAGGTGGAAATTAAGCATCACTGAAGGTGAGACACTCATATTTAAATCCTGTCCCAGACACAGCTTAGGCACCTCATGTCCTGTTCTTGGATGTGAGCCTTTCTGTGTTTGCCCTTGCACTTTACAGGAAGCCACAGGAATCACACATCGTTACTATCCCAACATCTATCAATGACCTCCTGTTCCATTTTACAGTGCCCCAAAATCTTATTTAACCCGCAGAAAATATAAAAAGTCTGAAATCCCATCTAGGACCTTGCAATTTTAAACACGAAACCTGTCAGGATGTAAAACTGAAGCTTGAAAGGATAAAGTTTATAGTAGCACTACCATAACTTGGTGTAAACCTGTGGTTTGGGGTTTTACTTTTATTTAGAAGTATTACTATTATCATTCCTTTGAGTTGTTCCCCCTGTTTATTCTGTTGTGTGGAGCCAAAATATCAGTGCAAGGCTGGGGTGCTGCTTGGAGATGGCAGGAGCTCAGTGCCACCGCCACAGCCAAAGACTCTCCCAGTTCAGCTCTGGTCCCCGTAGCTGAGTTCTTGCCTAGGAGCACTGGAGCAAGATGTGTTTTGTGGTTCTTTTGCTTCAGTGGCTGCTATGTTTGATCACAGGAGTAAATAACACTAACATTTTAAAATGCAAGGTTGATAGCTTGTAATCTAGTAATTGAAACACACAAAAATACTTTTTAGTCAGCTGTCGTACAACTGTAGTACAATCGTTCCTTCTTAAGCAGCATTGCTCATCTCACTGCTCTGTCCTAGCAACAAAAATAAGGTTAAAGTACTCATTAATAAAATCTGTTAGATTTTATTGTGACGAAGCATCTAATTGTAATCATTCTGCTGTAGCCAAAAACTCAGTTATTCAATTATTTATAAAAAAGTTGTAGCTCTTTGTTTTTTTTTTTTTTTTTTTGAGAGCCATAGCACGTTTTGCATGAATAAATGTTCTCTGAGTACTTTTTTCTGAAGCATTGTTTGTGGTAATAGCAGACAGACAGACTTTTGTATAAAAACGTACATGGTTTCAGTTGCCTTTTGTCATCTGATAAGATTGCTTTGTTCAGAATTATTTTGGTAAAAAAATTGGCAAAGTGATTTTGAGTAGTTCAGACTCCAAAATTAGAAGTGAGACAAAAATATTATTTTTTTATTAGCTTTTATATCTCCTCCACCAAGCTTTCGCAACTTTTAATTTAATTTCAAGCAAAAGGGACAATTCACTGTAGGGGAAAAATCATTCTTAAGGACATTCATAGTTTTAATGGAGGAGTGTTGCTAGTAGTCACTGTCTGTAAATGATTGAATATGAAATGACAGACAGCTTGTTAACATTAGCGATAAAGTGCAGTGGTCAAGCCAGCACACTTGCTTTGCAAACCAGAAAGCAAAATGAGCATGCTAAGCAAGAGAAAATGAGTAAGTCTGATTTTTGAGTTTCACTCAGATTTTATCAGGTATAATTTCCATCGTCTCCAGTGAAAAATTTACTAGAAGGAGAAACAGCAGAATGGGGATTGGCAAAGGCTTGATACACCAAGAGCAAAGCTCAAAAGAAGAAATTAGTCTCGGTTAACTTGTTTGGATTCAGTTGGCTCAATAGGTGGAAGTAGTAAAATAGTTGCACTTTTCATATGATTAAGAAAGAGACTGCCTCTCAAACAGGTTATATATCATAGTTTTGAAAGGTAAAAGGCATTGTTTCATCCTCTTTAGGGGCTGTACATATTTGAATCATGCAATTTTGCAAGTATTTTAGTACAGGATTTCTTCCAAACTCAAGATGTATCCTGAGGTCCTACAGAAAAAAGCTCACTCCAGCTTCAGCGAAGTCCATAGGACCTTCTCCACTGAAAGCAAAGAAGGCAGGCTCAAGCTCTAAAACCATCTCACTAATAATAGCAATATTTTATTCTGTCTGCAGGGAGAAATAGGACTTTTCATACATTTTCAGGCATACCATCCTGTATCAATGTCTTTGAGAAGTTGTGGTAGTATGTACATTTAAAGTCGAATATGAACTCTATATAGTATAAGAAATGTCTTCAGCAGATGATAGAAAAAAAAATTGAAATTATCACCCTTTCAGATGTCAGGTATGAAATGGGAACCGGTCAGTAATGTCCTTTAGTCTCCTGGGATAACAGCGATCATTCCACATATGCTGGTATGATCAAACACAGATTTACAAACACAAAGAGTTATTTAAAAAAAATAACAACACAAGCAGTCTAAGCCTATCGTGCTTCTAAAGCTTTCAGCAATGGGTAGTGATTTTCTGACATTTAATTTTTTAAGATATCACTACAATGAGATATGTTCACAGTTTATGACAACACGATGAGACAGCTTCTGCTTCTAAGGACTGCAATAGGAATTTTACCGTCTGTTTTTAAACAAACAGATTCTCATCCCAAAAGAGAGAAATAGAGTTTCATCCTAAAAAAAAAAGACCCACTTGTCACTAGCAAAGTATTTACCCTCACAATGCTAATATGGAGACATCACAGAAAAAACTATCAGCAGCATACAAACACTTTGAAAGAGAACTAACAGTAATTCAACCCTGCCCAAGGAGGGCTCCTTGATGGCTGCTTGCTTGGCTAACTTCTGCTTTAAACTGTTGCACTGAGATACAAAATTATTTCTGTTTTTAAAAATTGGTAACATCTATATTACACACCAACTCCGTAGTACTTCCATCTGTGATGTGCCAACCCTAAACATACATGTAGATATCAATAATATATGTAGGTGGTGAACTATTAAAAGAATTGCTTCTAAAATGAAGTGTTATTTTAACTAATAATGTAATTCCTCTTTTCTTGCAGATATTCTACCTCCATGTGAATTACACCCTGCGCAAAGAGTATAAAAAGACTGAAGATATATTTCACCAATTTCACCAGTTGGTGTTTTGTTAGTATTTTCCTGGTTTGTTTTAATTTATATAGCTATGTTTACAAATGGGCTGTTACACACCTCCCTAATTTTGAGTTTGTCAGTAGTTGAATGCAAACCAAGCCAGAGATACAGAGTGTTTGCAGACTGGAGCCCTCCACTAGTAATTGTGACCAGAAGGAGATGCTGGAAGACTTGCAGTCCCACATCAGCAGAGGAATGGACAGAAGAGCAATGGAAGGCAGGCGGGCAGGCAGGAAGGAAGGAAGGAAGGGAGGAAGGAAGGGAGGGAGGGAGGAAGGAAAGAATGCCGGGTATCCTGAACATGCCGTTATAGCGAAAGGCAGGAGAAAATTTTATGGGCTACCAATAATCATGGGCGCTCTACATCCAAATTGCATTTCCACAAAGTCATACAGATTATTTTATTCACAAATGTAGGAGTGCAGTAGAAATACAGAATTTTCTATCACTTTGCTTATTCTAGATTTCCAAATTTAGTCCACGGCTCGCTGCTAGTCCACAGGGTCGTGGCAAATGGTCTACCAGTCACTCACAGACCCGCAGCAAACAATACTTCATTTCTGTCCATTAGAAGGTCAGTGAGAGATGTACATAACTGTCAGTACGAAGTTTTGGGGGTTGGTAGTGGCCTGCAGAGCCAAAATATTTTGGAACTATTGACTTAATCCTCTTTTTTTCTAAGCAAACTGCAGTCACAGGCCAATACATAGAAATGCTTGGTTATTGGTATGCTAGTCTATACTCAGCCGCATATTACTCTCTCTTGTAACACTCAAACAAGCAACTTCGTTAATCTTAATTGCTCTTCTCAGAACAAAACCACAAATTTCTCTGCTAACAGTATGTTTGCTTTTAAACTTTTATTGATTGTGTTCTATGTCTAATTCTGGACTGGATCATCAGTCTGCACTTTGTTGTTGACTTCAGAGGAGTTTTATCTCTCCACAGCCAACTATATCTCTACTACTGATCATGGGACAGAAATTTAGGATTCTCCAACTAGAAACTTCAGTAGGAGTTTGGAGAGCAAAAACATTGCAAACTAGACGCTTCTCATAGTAAGGATTACTTTGGCAGCAGATACAAAATAAGTAATGCTTCAGGACCAGATCTTTCTGATGGGGTAATTTAACAAATGAACTTCAATTTATACCAGCTGAGAGTCTGGCATGGCATATTCTGAATTAGTTCAGATTTTATAGTTTCTTTATGTTAAAATATGTAAGTCTACAATATAACACATGGAATGGAGGCTCTGATAGTAAACAAAATGAAGTAACCTGGACTCACTGACTGCTTGGTGGGAAGTTATTTGTACTATATTTAAAAATAAGTAGGTTAAAGAGAAATTGAAAACCACTTCCCTAGAAATGTGCCTGTAATTTATGCTTAAAGGAGACTATCTGAGCAAAAGAAACAGAAATCCAGGGAAAGTCTTCCACATAGTAGATGAATATGACAGGTGTCTTCTTTATCTGCACACTATAATTTATTTCAAGATGCACTCTTAACTAACAGCGAATCATAGGTTTTTAAAGCCCAAGTGATTAGTGCAAGTGACCGTAACCACTTTTATAATAACTTTCATAAACACTCACTCTCTAATTTTTTGCTTCAAGCCAAGTAACCCCTATTTATGCCAAATCATGTTTTACAACCAGCTGGATTTGAAGACCTCGGCCAGTAGATGATGTGAGCACGTCCAGGTGAGGTGTCCTGAAAGGCTTTTAGCCTTCACTGCCAAAATAACAAGCCAGATTTCCATTCTGACCCTCTAGCTGTGATTTTCCAGCCACTTGTTCTGCTGTGAATTTATCTTAACTCCTGCATTTTAACCATAAAACTTTGAGCAAGTGCTCGGTACCTTCTCCACGGTGTACCAAACAGCTAAATATTCGCGGCCAGCACTTCCGCCTCTATTTCCCGAAAGTTACCCTGCTACGCAGGTTGTCTGAGGACGAACGAGGTGGGACGGCGCTCGCCTGGAGAGTACACTGCCTCTGCCCCGACGCTTGGAAGCGGCGGCTGCCCTGAGCCCAGCACTGCGAGCGGCCGGGGCAGGAGGCAGACCTGTCTTCTCCCGCCGAAAGTGCGGCAGCTCCCGGGCCGTGCCGAGCCGTGCTACGGGAGCCGAGCACCTGCAGCCGCGGGCTGCCCGCCGCGGCACGGGACAGCAGAGGTCGCCGCCGGCCCGGCGCTGGCCCGGCGTGCCGAGCACCAGGTGCCGGAGCAAGTCCGGGCGGAGGGGGCCCCGCTCCGCGACCCTCGCCCCCAGGGAGTTCCTGCCCCCCGAGCACTGCCGTGCCCCCAGCCCGGGGCTGAACCTCTGCCGCACCCGTTGGGGTACTCCTACGGCTGGGGCGAGGGGAAGCCGCAGCTTGCGGGCCCGCGGTTGCCAGGGGTTAAAGGAGTGGGTGGGAAGTGATGGAGGCTGCGGAGCCCTCCCTTGCCAAGGATAATAAATCGGATGCCCTGACATGTTTTACTTAGCCCTTAGTGCTCCCTTGCTGAGAGGCCGTGGGGATCGGAGGGCTGGAGCCCCGGTCTCTCTCGTCCTCAGCTCCGCTTTAGGGGCACTTTAGGTGAATCAAACCTTGTTTGCAGGAGGCAAACCACACAAAGGAGGCTTTCAAGGGCCAGCCGTGCCAAGCAGGGCAAGGGAGAGAAGGCTGAGCAGGAGAAAATTAAAATAATAGTACCTCCCCTCCCTGAGGAAGTAACTCAGTTACTTCTTGCTGATTAAATGCAGGCTGCTGTGTTTTATGACGTTTCCTCGGTGTCTGCAGCTGTCAGGGAGAGCGGACAGGCATGAGCAGCCCCTCGGCGGTAGGTGCGCAGAAAATGCCTCCTCCCCAGAGACAGCGGCGGGTCCGATGCAGGCGGGGTGGCGAGGCCGGGTCGGGGGCACGTCCTGGCGGCCCCTGCTGCCGCATCCCGCTTCATCCACGGCTCCTTGCGGCAGGGTCACGGCAGAGCTCCGACCGGCGGCACTGCCGAGGGCGTCACCGAGGATTCGAGCCCACTCCGCACCCCCACGCCGGAGCCAGAGCCCGCCTGCCCGTGGCAGCGCCCCGCGACCTGGACAGCGACTTCCCAAGGGGGCGACTCGCTGCTGCCTCCCCATTCTTCCCTCCCCGATGTCGGGGGGCTCTCCTCTCTTCCTCGGGGCAACAGCTCCCAGGGAGCTTCTGCCAGCACCCTGGGTACTGCCCCTCTCCCCCCGGGCCCCCGCCTGCCTCCTGCCTCTGCCCCGGACCCACGAGGAGATGGACAGAGGCCGGTTAGATCAGAAGGGAAGAACTCGCCTTATCCCATGGGATTAAAATTAAAAAATTCAGGGGCCATAGTCCCAGGACAGTGGCGATGGGTGACTAGGGGCTAGCGGAGGCTGAAAGCCAACGGGACGGACGGAGCCGCGACACCCCAGCCCCACTCCGTATCGCCGGGCGCCAGTCTTAACCTACACCGATTATCTGTACCGCCCGTTCTTGGGAAGGGGGCTTGTTAACCGGGATGGAGAAAGGCATTTAGGGCATGCCGGCAAAAAGTTACCTGTCGTGTCTTCGCCCTTTCCCTTCAGAAAGAGGAAAGACCTAAGAAAGGACGCTCCCTTTTACCAGATATTAAAATGTAAAGCACCAGACACAGGTCTTCTCAGAGCCAGCGCTGCTCATCCCAGTGAGGTGAGAAAGAGCACAGAGAGGTCAAAAATCGACTTCATCCCTCCAACTGAATGAAACTGCCTGCAATTCCACTCGGCCGGGCCGCTGACGCGGGATTTAGTTCCCAGCGCACTCGCACGGGCACCGGGGACACGGAACCCCCCGGACAGGTGAACAGCATAACGAGAGGAAGCAGAAGTTATCAAAGTATAAATCTCTTCACACTTACTTCTTCCCTGTCGCCGTACCCTGGAGGCGTGCTGGCTGCCAATGTATTCCATAAAGTTCAAAGTGATAAAAAACCAAGAAATCAGTCGCAATTGCATAGTAACCCTTTGAGAGTTCGACTTCTCCTTTTCGTCCTTTTTTTCTTTCCTTAAAAAAAGAAATAATAAACCGGGGTGGTAGGCGGCAAGGGATGAACACAGCAGCAGAAATACCTGCACTGAGATCCTTAGCTGAGCTTGGCCGGCTTGATGGCTTTTGCCTTTTTTTTCCTTTTTTTTTTCTTCCTTTTTTTT